>JAXQQM020081832.1:0-184169 GCA_034641835.2 Pinus albicaulis | reverse complement strand
ATTTTCTTCTAGACTTATACTGTTACTTTCACTATCTTCACCATTGCATGCACAAGAAGGTGAGTCACAAGAACAACAATCAATACCTGTTTCCTCTTCTTCATTTTCTGCTGCACATTTTTTCTGAGGTATCTCCTTTTGAGTAGCCTTGTTCTTTTGCTTCTTTGCCATGAGCACTAGCAGATCTTGGTCAGAATCTTCTTCATCTTCACTTGACATTTCATTATTATCTTCATTTGCATAATAACTCTTTCCCTTTACAAATTGTTTCCCTTTATCATGATTTTCTCTATAAGGACATTTCGCAACATAATGACCAACTCTTCCACAATCAAAACATTTGAAGGGAAGCTTACCTTTGAATCTTCCAGTACCTGGTTGGAGTCTTCTTACAAAATTTGCTTCTTCTTCTTCTGATATATAATTTGATTCCTTGACAACTTCCTTTTCTTTTCCTTTTGCACATGCCTTAAAAACAACTTCTTTGATTTGAGAGGGAACTCCTTGTCTCATTTCATAAGCAGTCAGAATACCATGTAGTTGAACAATAGTAAGAGTTTGCAGATCTTGCCTTTCTTCAATAACTGATACTTTTGACTCAAATTTTGAAGTTAAAGATCTTAAGACTTTTTCCACCAGAGTAGTATCGGTTATGGTTTCACCCAAATTTCTCATACGATTTACAATATCATCTAGACGTAAAAATAAATTGGCAATACTCTCATCACTATGCATCCTTAAATTTTCATATTCAATTCTGAGAGTTTGGAGTTTTGCACTTTTTACCTTTGTATCTCCTTCATAGCTCAGAATGATTTTGTCCCATATTTCTTTTGCTGAATTTAGCTGCATCACTTTAGCAAATTCTGGTTCAGACATGCTTCCTAATAAGACATTGATAGCTTTGGCATTGATTTCATATTTCTTCCTTTCTGCTGCATCAGTAGGAATACTTGCCGGATACTGATAACCTCCTTCCACGATTTCCCATACTTCTGCACCAAGACTTTGCAGATATGATTTTGTTCGTATCTTCCAGAATAACAGATTATTTCCATTGAATAGAGGTGGCCTTATAGACATTACCCCTTCATGACTTCCCATTTCGACGGATCTCCTTCAAGCGATCAAGCTTCTGCAGAAGGACCTGCTTTGATACCAATTGTTGGGAAAAATACTGAGAGGGGGGGGTGAATCAGTATTTAGGACTTACTCAACACTTTTTACTTTTTCATTCTCTAAAACCCATACGCTACTTTTCTGAAGCCAACTAGTGTATACACGCGGATATCCTTCATAAAACTTGCGTATATACAGAGATCTTATTATGAAATTAAATCTTTACTTAGATCTATGAAACATTCATTCTTCTAATGAATAGTTAACAGTAAGCATGTGCAGTAATAACAGAATAAACCATCACAGATGAGCATCACACTTGAACACCAGGATTTAAGGTGGAAACCCAAGTCGGGAGAAAACCACCACTGCCGTCGTCTCAGTCTTCAATATTTATTATATAAAGAAAACATGTTACCACCATGTACTGGCGCAGACTCATACCAGCACGCAGGCACCCACCTGTAGAAGGCTACAACCTTCTCTCATTTACCAGCCTCTCCTGGAATGGAGCTATGACCCCTTGCTCTCGTTTACTAGCCTCTCCTGGAAGGGAGCTACGACCCCCTGCTCTCGTTTACCAGCCTCTCCTGGAAGGGAGCTACAACCCCCTGACTGAAGGCTTCGACCTTCAGCACCTCTGTGGACCACGTTTCATCAATTTTCATACTGGATCCAACAGCTTCCACACAACATACCTTGTAGGCCACTTTTCATCATATTTTCAGATTAGACCCACTCCACACATTTAAGCTCAATCACACATCAAACTAAAACTTATACTCTTATCAATTCATTCAATGAATCATCAACCAATCAATCAACATCTTTATCTTTTCTCAACATAGTCAGCAACATAATAAATATTCAGAAAGCCCAGATCTGTATGAATACATCATAGACAAATAGCAGTAATACAGCAGAATAGATCAGACATTTCATACCACATACTTCAGAAAACCCTATTTTTCATACGTGCTTTCCTTTCAATGATCCTACGTATATACACGCTTTCATGCATATCAACCCGCATATACATCTTCACATATTACAGATCTAATTTCACAACCCATGCGCGCTTTCTCTGAAGACGACCCGCGTATATACACGCTTTCTCTGTTTCAAACAAGCGTATAGATCTTCAGAAATTTTAGGGTAGTGCAGCTCTCCAAAATAGGTAAACAGCTCAGATCTTCATTCTTTACTTCAGCTCAGATTCGCCAGATCAGAGATCTAATCATTCCATAAACAGATCTAGAAAATACATATACATTTCAGATCTAGAGATCCCTCTTCATAATTTTCTTCATAGGTGCGTCATAGAATCAGATCTATCATCAAACTGTTACTCTTTCGATTCAGACATACTTCAGAGTGAAGTATTCATTCAAACCCAGACTCATGAACCCACTTTACACAATGATTTTCTTCTCCTTATATATATTTGGCTTTTGTCAATAGCATGAGCGAAAACCACACAACTTCTAATGGTATTCCTGGATGAGATCAATTAGATATTCAAGCGCTCAATACAATGGGTCAATACCATGGTAAGAACCCCTGGATTTATAACTTTAGAGTGGAATTAGGCATACGCGACTTAGCACGTACTTTTCCGCGTACATACGCTACTTCACCTAAAAAAACTCGCGTATGCATAGTGACATGTCTAATTCATCATTTCTCTCGCCCTTTCTGAAGTTCCTTTCTTCTATACTGCTTAGCTGATCTGTAGATACATCATCTGTACATATTTGACACATAGATTGCAACTCATCAAGTTAGTTTCCATCAAGAACAACTTCATCAAACAGGTTGTTATCCAAAGACAACTTCATCACATCATATAGACAATTCTCATCTCATCAAGTAGATTACCATCAAAGACAACGCATGCCAACAATCTTCACATCAGATTTACATCATCATCAAACAGGTTGTTATCAAAGACAACTTCATTAAGTAGGTTGCCATCATCTTCATCAAGTGGGTTGCCATCAAGGAAAACACTTTGCATCATATTTCCAATACTTTGTAGATATTTGAATATTCTTTTTACGGCCTGAAGATGAGACTCTTTTGGATTAGCTTGGAATCGTCCAACAATCCCAACTGCATGCATGATGCCTGGTCTGGTCCCAGTGAGGTAAAGTAGGCTTCCTATCATAGATCTGTATTCAGGTTGATTCACCGTGGGGGAATCATTATTAGAACTGAGATTACATACGGTTATCATTGGTGTACTTACAGGTTTGCAATCTTCCATGCCATACTTCTTCAGGATTTGCTTGAGATATTTTGCTTGTGACAAGAATATGCCATCTGTTACTTGTTTCACTTGTAAGCAAAGAAAGAATGTTAGTTCCCCAAGCAAAGACATTTCAAATTCTTACTGCATATCAGAAGAAAATTTCTGACTCATAGACTCTTTATTACTTCCAAAAATGATATCATCAACATATACAACCACAATCAATAGTTTATCATTTTCAGTTTTTGTGTATAAGTTGCTATCAGCAGACCCCTCTGAAAATCCTTGTTGATGAAGATATTTGTCAAGACGATAGTACCATGCCCTTGGAGCTTGTTTGAGACCATATAGATCCTTTTTAAGTCTACAAACAAGTTTTTCATCATTTCCCAATATGAATCCTTCTGGTTGTTCTATATAGACTTCTTCTTCTAGATCACCATTGAGAAAAGCAGATTTAACATCCATTTGATAGACTTTGATTTGTTGGAAGCTTGAAAAGGCAAGAAACATTTTTATGGCTTCAAGTCTGGCTACAGGAGCAAAGGTTTCTTCAAAGTCTATACCTTCTTGTTGAGCATACCCTTTACACACAAGTCTAGCTTTATTTCTTATAACATCCCCATTCTCATTTAACTTGTTTTTGAATATCCATTTAGTTCCAATGACATTTTTGTCATGAGGCCTTGGTACTAACTCCCAAGTGATTCTTTTCAATTTGATCAAGCTCTTCATTCATGGCTTGAATCCAACATTCATCTTTGCTAGCTTGACTGACACTGTGAGGTTCAACAGTGGACAGAAATGCCAGATTGCTAGAAGATCCCACAAGAGTCCTTCTTATTTGTACACCTGATTCCTTTTCTCCCAAAATTTGAGATTCTGGATGATTCTTTTGAACATATCTAGATGGAGCCTTTTCAGACAACTCCTCTTCAGGTTCTTCACTGGGTGCAATGTTTGTATCATTATTGTTTGATGTAGAAGGATATGTGTCCTCATCATCTTCATCTGTTGTTTTCTTTTCTTCTTTTGGGGCTGCAGGAGACTCATCAATAACAACATCAATAAATTCAACAAACTTTCGAAGTCTTTTATTGTAACATTTATATGCCTTACTCCTAGAGGAGTAACCAAGAAATATTCCCTCATTTGCTCTGGGTTCAAATTTGCCAAGTTTTTCATCATTATTCTTGATAAAGCATTTGCTCCCAAAAATTCTAAAATGCTTTATAGTGGGAGGATTACCATACCAGAGTTCATATGGAGTTTTATCACTATTTACACGAACATGTGCTTTGTTGAGAATTTTTGTTGTTGTATGTGCTGCTTCTCCCCAAAATGTGTCAGGTGTTCCAGAATCATCAAGCATAGCTCTAGCCATTTGTTGAATTGTCCTGTTCATTCTTTCTACAACACCATTCTGTTGTGGAGTGCCAGCTACAGAGAACTGTCTTTTTATGCCGTGTTGTTCACAGAATTCAAGAAATTCTTTGGATGTATATTCTCCTCCTCAATCAGATCTGAGACACTCGATTTTTAATTCTAATTCATTCTCAATTAGTGCTTTGAAGATCTGAAATTTCTCAAATGCTTCATCTTTGTGTTTAAGCAGCCCAATCCAACACATTCTAGAGAAATCATCAATGAATAAGATATAGTATTCTTCACCACGGGGTGACTTTTTCCATATAGGTCCACATATGTCAGTATGAATGAGTTCAAGAGGCTTACTTGATGATCCTTCCTTGGAATTAAATTGTACCCTGGTTTTCTTACCGAATTGGCAAGATTTTCATATGATATTTTCAGGTGGAGTAATATTGGGAAGATCACGAACAGCTTTAAGTTTGCTTGATTTGTTGATTTGAGAGAAGCTCAGATGCCCCAACCTTCTATGCCATAGCCAATTTTCTGAATATTTACTCAAATAACATTGTTCTTTGGGGTTATTCAATATATACAGGTTGTTTGGAGTTCTTTTTCCTTTTATAATTTCTTTACCTGTATCAAGATCACGTACCACACATTCTTTTGAACTAAAGACAACTTCAGTTCCTTGATCACACATTTGACTTACACTTAACAAGTTATGCTTTAATTCATCCACATACATGACTTCATTAGCTTTCACCTTATCTTTTAGGAAAACAGACCCTTTTCCTTTAATGACCGCAGGAGTATCATTTCCAAATGTAACATTCTTCTCCTTTTCTAGAGAACTATATGCAAGAAGTTTGTCTTTATCACCTGTCATGTGTCTTGAGCATCCACTATCAATGTACCATTGGTTTTCTTCATCTTATGCAAATAATGCTATGCCAAAATTTTCAACCTGTAATTCCTTCTTTTTCCATACTTTGGAGCTTGAAGGAACATGTTCTTTTGGCTGAATTTTGCTCCTGCATTCAGATTCTTCATGCCCAAATTTATTGCAATAAGTGCATTCAACTTCATTTTGAAGAGGATAAAAGTTTTTATAAGTATTCTTCTTTGCTTCAATATTAATCCTTTTCTTTCTTGCTTCTCTTGTCATAATAGTTTTATATGCTACACATTGAACAGCTTTATGACCAAAATTGTGACATGAGAAACATTGTCCATTGAAGAAGAAATTTCTGCAATCATAAGATCTTCTATATGAATTTATCTGTTGATTGGTGTTTCTTTGAAAGACATTCCTGTTAGTTTTCCTTGAATTGAAATGATCATGCTTTACCTATAAAGATTCTTTATTCCCTTGCTGAGTGGCAGCATGTTGTAAACCAACTGTAACTGCTTTTAGATAATTTTGTGCTGAAGCCTGAGAAGATTCTCCGATATATCCAAGACTTGTCTTTATAAGAGGAGAACGTTGTACCTTGATAATCTCATCTAAGGTTTCAGACCCTTTAGCAAATCTAAGATTTAGAGTCTTTACTTTCTCAAGTTCTTTTCTTAAATCTACTGCTTCACACTCTAATTTCTCATTGTGTTTCTCTTTATCTTCAAGCTGATTTTTCAGAGTTTCTATGATTATTTTTCTCTCTTCTAAGAAAATTTTGAGTTTATTTTTTTCATTAAGAAAATCACTGTCTTCTAGAGCATCCACAAAGGTATCATTTTATTCTCTAGATTTTTTTTCGAATGCCATGAGAAGTCTAAGATATTTTTCACATTCTTCTTCACTGTCAGATAACCCATCACTATCTGCATGAGTATAGTAACTCTTTCTAGTGCTAAAATGATTCTTATTCCTTTTTGCTACTTCCTTTCCCTTTTTATGTGTTTCTTTATAAGGACACTTAGCAGCATAATGACCAACTCTTCCACAATCAAAACATTTGAAAGGAAGCTTACCTCTGAACCGTCCTGTGCGAAGTTGAAGTTTCTTTACAAATTTTATCTCATCTTCTTCTGAGATATATCCCGATCCTTCTGGTTTGTGTACTTCCTTCCCTTTTGTAGAGGTTCTAAAGACTTCTTCTTTGACTTCTGATGGTCCTCCTCTTCTCATTTCGTATGCAGTTAGTATGCCATGAAGTTGCACCATAGTAAGATTTTGAATATCTTGCTTTTCTTCAAGAGTAGAGACCTTTGAATCAAATTTTGTTATTAGTGATCTTAAGACTTTCTCAACCAAGGTAGATTCGGTTATTGTTTCTCCCATATTTCTCATACGATTTACAATATCATCAAGACGTAAAAATAAATTGGCAATGCTCTCCTCATTATCCATTTTTAGATTCTCATATTGAATTCTGAGAGTTTGGATTTTAGCACTTTTTACCTTTGCATCACCTTCATAACTTAGAATGATTTTGTCCCATATTGTTTTGGCTGTATTCAGCTGCATGACTTTGACAAATTCTGATTCAGTTAGACTTCCCAATAGACCATTGACTGCCTTTGCATTTGTTTCATAATTCTTTCTTTTCGTTGGATCTGTTGGTACTGCAGCTGGATATTGATATCCTTGTTCAAAAATTTCCCATACCTCCGCTCCCAGAGACTGAAGATAGGATCTCATCCTTGTTTTCCAGAAGATTAAATTGTTTCCATTAAAGAGCAGAGGCTTGATAGATGCTATTCCATCTTGATTTCTCATCTTGCTTGATCCTCCTTCTAGCGACTAAGCTTTTTAGAAGGACCTGCTCTGATACCAATTGTTGGGAAAAATACTGAGAGGGGGGGTGAATTAGTATTTAGGGCTGAACAATTTTCCTTTTCTTTCTCTTAAAAACATATGTTACAGTACTGCATCCATCATGTATGTCCAGATATCTTATTATGTCTTTACTTAGAGCATTGCATCAGATAAGCATTAAGCATGAACAGAAATAACAGAACAATCATAAACAACACATATGAACACCAGGATTTAAGGTGGAAACCCAATTCAGGAGAAAACCACCGCTGCTGTAATCTGAGTCTTCAATATTTATTATCGATAAAACATCTTACAATATATGCTGGTGTAGACTTATACCAGCATGCAGGCACCCACCTGCAGAAGGCTACAACCTTCTCTCATTTACCAGCCTCTCCTAGAAGGGAGCTACGACCCCCTGCTCTCGTTTACTAGCTTCTTCTGGAAGGGAGCTACAACCCCCTCACTGAAGGTTTCGACCCTCAGCACTACTGCGGACCACGTTTCATCAATATTCAAATCGGATCTAATAGCTCCCACACAACATACCTTGCAGGCCACCAGATTTATTTATTTTCTTCAGAGGTGCATCCTTAATTCAATAATTTGTTACCCATTCCAAACAGATATACTTCATAATGAATTATTCATTCACAACCCTTATACGTTCTTCATGATTGAAGCAGGAATTAATCATCATCTGATCTAAAGATCTTGATCAATCATCATATTCACAGGTGCGTCATAGATTCAAATATATCAGAGTTTATTCATACAGATATCTCTAAAAGAGATTCATTTATTATCGACCCTTTCGCACGCACACCTCGTTCTCTATTTCTCTTCTCCTTATATAGTTTTGCCTTTAGTAAAACCATGAGTCAAAACCACGAACCGCTAATGGTATTCCTGGACGGGGTAAAAATAGATAATCGGGTCCAACAATCTACTATAGTCATGACCTCCCCAAAACATACAAAATTGCTTTTACAACACGAAACGACCCAAAAAGAAACTTTATCTCTGCCATATAATTTTATGATTAATAAATCATTTACAATGGATCGGCATGGTCATAATCTTTAAAAACTTAGCTCCGGCCACCACCTATATGGTTAACAAACCAATCAAATTCCAATGAAATTTTAACCCCTACTTCAATCCTTGACCTCGGGCCCACATCGCAGCCGGCCATTTGCGATGTGCGATATGCAATGGCACGATCAAACAAAAGTGCGCAAAGTTAACATTTGCGATTTGTGATGGGATCGAATTGCAAATTGGCGATCAAAAATATGGCGGGACACTTTTTAATATGCGATGGTGTGATCGTGCGATGGCACGATGATCACATATCGCAAATATCCACATCAACAAGACATTTAAACACAAAACTTGCGATCTTGCGATTTGCGCTAAAGTGATGGGGACCACTTGTCCTCCCTTTTCAGAAATTTAAAGTCTTTGGATGTTTTATTCAATTTTAGTCTACAAAAAGACTTCGCCCATAACAAAAATTAATCCTCCTCTGCAATATTTGGCTGTGTCCCATCAACAATCTTTTCTCTGTCTATTTTTCCAATTGATAGTTTAGGTGTTGCTCCTGTCTTTACCTTTGTTTCCTGCAACTTTTATTTTCTATATTACATCTGACCTGATTTGTAGATACATCAGATTTACATCATTAACAAATAGGACAAGTTATTTTCCATCAAGGACAACTTCATCAAGTAGGTTGCCATCAAGGAAAACACTCTTCATCATATTGCCAACAGTATGTGGCAGATATATTTTAAAATTATTGTTGATGGTGTTAGTAGCTACCCTTGCACTCTAAAAAGTATCTGATATAGCTAGTCCCCAGTTACTTTACCTTTGAATTTGGAGCAAACATGTTTAGTTTTTATCTGGATATAATTTTTTGGCTTCTAGTGTTAGCCATCTATAATTTTTGTTACGCCTAATGATGGCTAGAATCAGTTTGCAGCCTTCAAGAAATAATTTCAAGTTAATATGTTAGTTCTTGAAGCCTGGTTGTTCTCTCTGTCCAAAGAAACCTGCCTTCACTGATGTTTTCACTTCAAAATCCTCAAAGAAGCTTGCTGATATAAAAAGACTATTTCAAGCCTCCATTTCCACCATTTCTCATTTTTTCCCCTATATGACCTTCATTTACCCTTCATTCCCCATCAAAACCCCCTAAGACCTTATAAATCATCCTAATTTTGGTCTTGAACCTCTTTTTCCCTCTATCGGAACCTTAATAAACCCTCAAAAAACCTCACTTCGGCCTATTTTTCGCTCATTTTAACATTAGGGCTCAAGCGCCTTTCGGCGTCACCCTAGCCCCTTTTCATCATATGACCAAGCGCTAGGCCCATCGGCCCATCGGCATTTCGGCTTTTCGCGGGACTCCACGACCTTTTTCCTTTTAAAAGTGTTCCCTGCCTATGCGCTTTCCCACATTAATCTCTGATGTCGATCTAATCTAGATCGAATGGTCCTCGCCCCATCGACCATCGCACTTCGTCATTTCCCATTTCCACTTTACCAAACCTCTGCTGATGGATTCGTGACCGTCGATCTCCCCCAGGTCAGACAGTTCGCGCTTCATCACAAACCACAATGGGTAAATTTTGCCAACCCTTTTCTCCGCCAATGGATTCCTAACCATCGATCTACCTAGATATACGACACAGGCTCACTACGGGGGCACCCAACCAAGGTGGCCCGTACTCCCTAGTACCTTCACACCCTCAATCTCCACCATCGATCTTCTACTGATCCAACTGCCAATATTTTTCCCCGTTTCCCATTCACTGTGGAGGCACCCAGCCCCGAGATCCCTTCGTACCCTCGAGTCCCCCGTACAGTTAATCTCCACCATTGATCTCTTAAATGAGACAGATATCATTAATCCTCTCCTTTTAACTCCACCAATGGCACCTCCGCTACACGACAAAATTGTTGACATTGCTCGCTAGTCCCACCATTCCTCTGCCCCATTCATTCATTTCTACCATTCCTTGATATAATCTCAACCGTCGATCCTCCTGATTGAACGGTCTGCATTTTCTCCTAGTTTCCCCTCCTCTTGCACCATTTTTCATTTGTGCGATTTGGCGGAGACATCTGGGCTTTTGATCTACCTGATCGAATGGTCATTATAAGTCTTCGCGCCCAAATCACCAATTCTCCCCGTATGTGAAATTCTAATGCAAAATGAGCATTTTTATAGGGATACACCTCACTCTCTAACATGTATCACATTCCCCCAGGTCCATACTGCTTACCACCCAAATCCTACATGAATACCACCTCCGGTATTCCCGAAAACCGCCATTGCATCTCTTCGTGCCAAATTCAGTTTTAAACCTTCTTTTCATGGTTTCCTCCATGGAATCCACTCCGCTGCATCCACCTTCTTCCACACTTCTCCATAAGCCCTTGCTGAGCCTTCTAAAGTAGTCAAACCACAATACGCAGGATTTCCGTAATGGTTTATTGTTGCGTGCAGGTTTAATGGAAGCTTGATGTCGAAAGCCCTCCCATAGCCAAATATCAGTGGCAAAAGCCGCGGATGATGATCCTGGGCTGAAAAAATGCAAAAAATGGATTCACAAGGTTTGATTATCATTGTTTTATTAGTGTCTCATGAAAACTGGTTGAGTAGCAGAACCCCCAGTGCAGAAGCCCAGCCACATGTATAATACAACAAATAGTGAAGATCACAGATTAGAGATTAAGGGATAAAGGTTAGGCATAAAGAAATAAAATCAATGGCTTAACTTTTAGATCAAAGATAAAAACACAGTTAAAGCCAAATCAGTGTTAAACGACAAAGATGGACAAATCAGCAAAG
The DNA here is from genome assembly GCA_034641835.2 of Pinus albicaulis. Lineage (NCBI taxonomy): Eukaryota > Viridiplantae > Streptophyta > Pinopsida > Pinales > Pinaceae > Pinus > Pinus albicaulis. The sequence goes on along the minus strand of JAXQQM020081832.1, from coordinate 172,808 downwards.
GAGAGCTTCGAATGAAACATCAGTGAATCTATTTACTCATCCTAGGACTAAAGACACCTTGATAGTCATTATGCTGACAAAACCTCTTTAAATTGTTAAGGCAGTTATTGTAAAGGTATGGGTGGTCTAAAAACCCATACTTTCCACCTTACTTGTACCAGAAGAAAAGACAGAACCGTAGCAACCAGAAGACTTCTCCACAAAGACACTCTTTGGAGTTATTCCCAGCCTGACAATTAGGCCTCAAAGTCTACAAGAACTACTAGAATGGGAAAGAAATTAATGTAATATTTATGACACAGAATGGGCATTCAAATGCTTTTCTCCTCTGTTTTAATTAACCATTAAAACCATCTCTGTCACCTCTCCTCCCCATTCACCTATAAAGCCTATTCGAACTCTCATTGTAAGGGTTGGCATTTGATGAATTCTGAAGTAATACATAGACTACTACTTTGAAGAAGGATTGATGTTTTGAAGAAGTGTGGATGTCTTTGCTTTTCTGTTGATGAAGGAGGCTAGATCATTGGATCCCTGAGCCTGGTTTTGGTGAAGTACTCTCTATTTTTTAATGTTATTTCCTGTTTTTCGCTTTGTTCCATTATGCTTTGCTTGCAGTAGAGTAAAAAGCTTAGGCTAATAAATGTCTCCTAGAAGCACCTTAGGCCTGTTTACTCTTCACTGCCTTTATGTTTTCATCTGCTGAAGGTTTTATTGAGTAGTTTGACTGCTTTTAAACCCTTAAGCTTGTTCATTTCAAAATATTTCAAATAGTTGGTGTCAAGGTTGAATTATGGTTTTCCCTGCCTACTTGCTGCCTCCTGAAAGCTATTTCTGAAAACATCCTTCAAACGCTATTGTCTGCAGCTTGGCAGAGAGGATTTGTTCTGATCTTACCCTCCGTTTCTTGCTTAGATAGTCATATTTGAAGGTCTTTATAATTGCAGTCTTAGATTCCTGGGTGTTTCCCCTTTTATGAATGCAGTTAGTTGTGTTTCTTATATGTTTTCTAACTCCTTTAACTGAAACAATTAGAAGAAACAAAGTGTTCCTCTTCTTCTTTGTCTTACTTGAAAGTTTTTCTTGTTCATGTTATCTGCATAAATCATGTTGGTAGAATTCATGGTTAGCCCTGGCTATTGAATATTTCTTTATGTTTAGATAGTGTTGCAAGTCCCTCAGTTGAAAGGTATACATGATTAAGGAGTCTTAACAACCCTTAAAGCTTTACTTTTCCTTCCAAATCCTTGATGTTCATCTCATCCCACCTATATGATCCCACAGATCCATTGACTAAGTTAGATTTGCCCTTTGATTCCCCAAATTCATAAATCAGAACTTTTTAGACTTCTACATGACTCCACTGCCCAATGGCTTGTAGATTTCCCCACTCTATCTATGTTGCCTGAATCATCTATGTCCAACCAACAAACAAACAAATTTGCACTTCATAACTAGTCTAAAATCAACCTCTTAAAAGCATAAAGCTATATCCTTACAAACATATTGAGAGATCCCTCTCTGAGACTAGGAGGGCTAGATCCTAGAGCTCTAAAGCTTGGTTTGAATGTTTCCTTGTCATTTGGTTTTCCAATCATCCAAATCACAGGACCCCAACATAATCAAATATGTTCTCCAATCTCTATCCATATACCTCTTTTTTGTTTTGGCTACACCTAAATGGGCCCTTAAAGCCATCTGCAACCTTCAAAGAACCTTTCTCTAGGGTGGATCCAAAGACAAGCACAAATGGGCGCTAGTCAAATGGAAAGAAGTTTGTATGCCAAAAACTCAGGGTGGATTTGGCCTAAGAGATCCGGAGCATAGCAACACCATCATGGGCACCAGTATTTGGTGGAAATGGGTCTCATACCCACAAAAACCTTGGGAAACCTTGTGGGTGGCCAAAAAATACCGAAAATTTGCCCAAGGAGGAACTAATCAGATTCAATATTTCTCTTGGAGGATCCCAAATATGGAATGCATCCAGTCAACATAAAAATCTGATCCAAACACACAGTTTTTGGAAATTTTGCGATGATGCTCAAGCCCATTTCTGGGAAGATTCATGGCATCAAATTCCAAGCCTCTCCTCGATCTTCCATCGCCCCATCTGGAGCATGATTTTACAGGTGAGAGAACAAAATTGTGTCTAGGAATTTTGGACTAATGATGTAACTCAAGGATTCATGAATTGGTTCCCCATCGATAGATGGCAAGAAGACTTGAACAATGAACAACACAAAGATATATGGGAGGAATTAACAAAAAAAAGAATCAGAACTCCACAAGGGCCAGACCTCCTCCATTGCGGACATGCTCCAAGGGGAAATTACTCAACCAAGGAAGCCTACCACCTTATTCAATCTCCAATCCCTGGCCCCTCAAATTAGCTATGGAAAAATATATGGAAAACTAAGCTCTGGCCCAAATTCGCTACTTTTTAATGGTTGCTAAGCAAAAGGCGCATCCTCACATGGGATAATCTTGTGAAGAGTGGATTTGCTGGTCCTTAAAGGTGTCCTATATGCCAGAATGACATCAAAACTATCAATCACTTGTTGGACCTCTTCCCCATATCCAACACTCTCTAGGTCAGGATTGAGATCCTATGAAAAAGATCCAACTGAGACTGGGGCAACATCACCAACACCATCGGCGGGTGGAAGGACAATCATTATTCCAAAAATCTCTTAAATCACCTATGGCATCTCATTCTAGGCCTACTCACATGGAACCTCTAGAAAGAATGAAATAGAAGGATATTTAAAGATGCAGTTTTAACTCAAGAACATATCTGGGCCAAGCTACTCGGCAACTTAGAAGAAACTCTTGCCTTAGCACACCAAGGGAAGGATGATTTCCCAACAACCACAACTGAATACATCATCTGGAACAATTGGAATATGAGTATTGAACCCCCCATGGAGAAATTCCCCTCACGTATAGGTAGGATCAGCTCTCCTAAAATCTGGAATCCCCCCCCCCTGGCTGGACTCTTCAAATGCAACTTTGATGGAGCCTCCAAAGGCAACCCAAGGGAAGCCGAATTTGGCAACATCTTCAGAGACTCCAATGGAAACCCCTTACACATCTATTATGGAAACTTGGGGTGGGATAACAACAACTCAGCAGAATTGGAGGGGCTTATCAAGGGGATCTCCATGTCCATTGAGCTCAATTGTTTCCCACTGGAAATGGAAGGAGATTCTCAACTCATTATCGAAGCTGCAACTCGCATCCTCCTTGGCTCTTCATCCACAAAGGTATCTACGATTTGGAGGCTTTAAAACCACCTCAATCATCTGGAACATTTGTTGCAACATCATAATGCCATGACATTTCATCATGTTCGTAGAAAGGAAAACATTGTCACTTATTTCCTGGCCAACAAAGGAGTGGATAGAAATCTAATGCTCTACCACTCTAATTTCCATCATATCCAGGATGAAATCCTTCATGAGAGTTGCCTCAATCTCCTTCAAAAGTATCAAACTCCCCCGTATTCAGGTGAAAACTCCAGAATGAGTGACGACGACTCCTCCCATGATTAGTTTGATGCCACACTGGAACACCAGCTCCTACATGATGCAGAAACTCAAATCGCTGATTAATTTTGTCATTGCTCTACCACACTTGGCCTCTCGACACACCACGCATCACATGAAGGCACACTTGGATTGTCCCTCCCTCCCTCTACGCTCGAATTCAGTGCCTCATGCCTTCAAAAGGCACAGAGGCTCCTCAATCATCCATTTCGCCTTCTCATCCAACCCGTCCGCGAGCTATCTCTCTTATCAGGATCATCTGCATATCCTTTTTCTTTTCTTTTATTTTGAAAATAAAAAATACAAAAAATCAGAAAATCAGAAAAATGTATGCTATAGTATAATGTTTTTATACTATAACACAGAAAAAAGAAATGTTTTTCCAAAAAGTGTATCATTAAGCTTTATTTGGATGTATGTTATAAGTCTCGTGTTTAAGCCGCGAGCAAGTTTCCGAGCGGAAACAGCACGCCTTGAAGATTAAGATCAGAAGAGGAATTGCGGAGGTGCGAAAAGCTCGAGAGTTAGCGAATCATGAACCCCCGCAGTTGACCCGTTTGACCTCGAGTAAATGATGATCGACGGTGTGGATGCATTGCGGGGGGGTCCATCCGAAGTCTGTCGCCGTACTCTAAGAACCCCCGTGATGACGTCATGAGGTGACATGGAAGACAACTGTCATTCATAACGACAGCTTTTACATGTCATCTCAGGCATTTAATTCGGGTTTGTGTAGCTGTTAAATGGTTCTTTATCCCGTTTTGAAAATTATTTGCATTCTGTTTTCTTTTGAGCAGTATCATCGCCACTTTTCTGTGTTCCACTACTCCTGTTGTATGTTCAGTCATGGCCAAACGAATTATCCACATTCCACTCATGGACAGTGAAAAAGATATTCAAGATACAGTGTCTTATGTAAACCATCCCTTATTGTATCATCAAGTGACCCTAAACGCTGAGAAATCCCCAGTTTTTTCCGCCATGAAGAATTCCGGTATACTGTCCGCCTGTATCCCAAAAGCCCATTTCTTTCCCGAGTTTATCTCATGGCTGGTCTCTTCAATGTATCCTGGTAAGTGCTTCATGAAATCGTAGATACATCCAATGGCTAAGCATAAGTATCGCAGGTGGAACAAGAGAAAGAAGAATTGCGCGCGAAATTACCGCTTTTAAAAGATGAAGAATTGTCCAAAGTAAAGCAAAAGCGCCATTTCATTATAAAACCATATTGAAAATCATACTTGTAATTTTGTTTTTCCTGCTGTGTGATGCGTATCCTCAAGCATGACGCACAACTCAAAGACAAGAGATGAAGATAAGGAGATCTGGCGGAAGCCGGAACGAATTAGAAATGGCCACCAAGGTCATACAGATACTAGAAAATGAAGCAATGGGAATAAGCGGAAATTACAAATGGTCAAGCCGAGATAAAATCTTAAAGAAAGTTAAAGTTAATATTTCCCTTATAAAGGCTAAAAGATATTATTTCAAAATTATATCGCAGATGAAGTCAAATTGGAATTCCCTGAATATAGTTGCTAAAGAGAAAAGCCTCATCTCAGAACATGAAGAGGAGATATTATCTGAAAAGCAGACGACCATTAAAAGAGAAAATTGGGCTAGGAAGTTTATAAATTTTATCAATTCCAAATCAGACGAAGAATTAGAAGATATTGGAATACAAGACATGTATTTTTATGCTGAGGAAATTAATAAGATGATAATTAAGAATGATCTTCGGAAGGTTGCAGAGAAAAGGTTACTGGGAATCAAGGAGACAGTAAACAAGTTTGATATATCATTTGAAAAATTGACCAGAACAGGTTTACCTTCATGCTGGACTGAGAAAGGAAATATCATGTCATGGAAGTTTTATGAAGATCAGTTAACATTAGCAAAAAGTAAGGAAGATAATAGGCACGAAAAGACACAGGTCTTAAAAGGAGAAACTGTGTTTAACTTCTTGCATAGGCATTTCAATTTGCTATGGATGGTGAAGAATCTCTTTACAGGAAAACCTACACACAGTAAAATTGTGGCATTCAGGATAGAATATCAAAGTTTCAAAAATTCCTCGACAACTCAAAATGAGCTATGGAAGAAGTGCAAGAAATTTTCAATGGACTCAACAAAAGAGGTCCCAACGGCTCAACCAAAAGTAGCCGTTGATTCAACAACCGCTTCAGGAGCAGCTGTTCTCATAGATTAGAAGTTTTCAAATTCTCATTATGTTATTTCTCAAAATCATGTAAATGTAATAGAACCTTTTTGAGGCATGTGCCTCCGTAACAGTCAGTAGTTTAAGCAGTTAGAATTAGTTAGGGCAGTTAGAATCAGTTTCATTAGTGGAAACTGTTTTGTGATACTGTATTTAAAGACAATTTTAAGAAAGATGAAGGTTCCGAGTTTTTGAACCTTGAAGCCAAAATTTTGTACTCAAGAATGAAAAATTAATGAAGAAGTATGCAAGTTTCTACCATTTGTTTATGTTGAAAAGTTTTTCTGTTTACATGATGTTCTCCTTTCTATGACTAAAATGGAGTACGAGCTGCAGGTCTCTTTAGACATATGTATTTAAGAGTTAAACAAACCTTAATAGGTGCTCCTTTGTTTTAAATTTATGTTATTCTAATTCTTCAGGATTTTAAAATGATAGATTTTGTTCTTGACAGCATATCAGATTGAAATTCTCTTCTATTTTCTTCCGTTTTCAATTCAGCATAAGTGATAAATAGCATTGCAGAACTTTCATTGATTTGATACTTGGGTGTTACATAATCACCGTTCAGGGTTTATAAGATAGAGGCATACATATAATCACTTGTGACACAAACAGATAATGTCTTAAGCATAATCCTTTTCACAGCTAAGGAATTGTCACTTAAGGTACAACATTAATTGGCGTCGTTGCTGGGGACGAAGTTTCGAAGATTTTCCCTGGGTTTAGTTTACATTTCCTCTGGTTGTTCAGAGAAGAGGAAATAATAAGCTGTGTTTGTTTTAAAATAGCTCTGGCTCCTAAGAAACCTCACACGAGGTCAGATACCTCTCAGCAAAAAGTTCCTGTTTTGTCTGATCCTGAGAAGCTCGTCTCAAAGAAGAGCCAAAAAACAAAAATAGTTGACACACCAGAAGTTACACTGCTTGCACCAGGCAGCAGTTCACGCACTTTCTCGTCCAAGAAAGTTTCCAAGAAACTCATTTTCTCGGAAGGAAAATCATCACCTTCATCCATTCATTTTCAAGAACCTACGTTAGAAGAGCAATCTTTGGAGTTTGTGTCTTTCCCTTTTATAGAAACTCAGCCCCATACAACTTCCAGCTCTTCTGCAATTTTTCATACTCCAACTCCTATATCAGTTGTTCCGCCTCATTCATCCCCACCTACAACTGGTATTCATTTTACCCCCACTCAAGGAGCAGTTCATTCGGGCATAAGCATGGCGGCCCCTGCTTTTTTGATAAATAGATATGCACCATTAAATCTACCCCAACCACTGCATGATATGCCTCAGGAGTATCTCAAGTTACTCCCTAGATTTACTGGTGAAGATGAAATCACTGCAGAACAACACTTGCCCCTGTTTTGCACATTTGCTGAGAATTTAAATGTTGAACATTTGGACGTTGTAATGAGACTTTTTGTTCAGTCTCTAAGTGGAGAGGCAAGGAAATGGTTTAAAGGATTGCCTAATGGTACCATAAATGATTGGGATGCCCTAGAAAGACGTTTCACCGAGAGATGGGGTGAAAAAAGGGACCATGGTTATTCTTTGACAGAATTCAATGCAATAAAGAAGAAATCTGATGAAAACATGAATGATTTTGTGAAAAGATTTAATAAATTGTATAATAGTTTTCATGTTGAAATGAAACCCCCTCCTATTGGAGCAAGGGTCATTTTTTCTGGTGCATTTGAACCAGAGTTCAGTTTCACATTGAGAGAAAGAAGGTCTCCTACTTTGGAGCAGATTCAAACTGATGCTCTAAAGATTGAGGCTAATATGTCTGCTGCTGGTAAAGTTCAAGATAAAGGAAAAGCTAAAGAAGAAGCCTCAGCTCATGACCAGAGAATTGACGATATGACTAAGGTCATAAAAAATTTGTCTAATAAGTTGGTGAAGTTAGAAATAGACAATAATAAGCCTGCAAGACAGAATAGAGGGGTTTTTAATCCCCAGTTTAAAAAACAGCCCCTGCAGATTCTACAAAGAGAAAGAAAAGATAAAGATCAGGTGCAAGCACCCTTGTATATAGAGCCAGCTCCATCCCGCTCAGCGGATGATGAAGATGAAAAAGAGGATGACGCTCGAATTTCTGCTGTCTACATGGAAGATGATGAAACCGAAGAAGAAACAGAGGAAGAAGGAGTGGAAGAAGATGAAGAAACTGATCTTTCATTCGATCAAGAAGAGATGGATGACTATTGCAGACAGTTCACGGACTTCATGCAATCAAAATTACATAAAAAATACGATTTGAGGTCAAAAAAGAGGTTAAGAACTCAAGATGATGAGGAAAAGGAATCAGAATCAGTACCTGCTCCGATGGCGACTCCATTACAGAAAAATCAGATTAAGAAATTAGATAAGGGGAAACAGCTCATGAATGAAGAAAAAGAGAAGGAAAAATAGCAAGTTGGGGCTTCTCAAACAAAGAATAAGGACCCTAATATTTTGGAGAAAGTTGTTACTATTTAGAATCAAGGCCTAAATTTCAATAAAAATCAAGAAGAACCTGAAAAGTTGACAAAACAAAATCAAACTTTCAGTTTGTCGAAAGAGTTGGAGAAAGTAAAAATTCAAGTACCTCTTCTCGAGTTAATAAAAACACCTGGTTATAAGAAGGAGATTGCAGAGTTTATCAATTTATCTCAGTCTGATGAAGTGGGCGATATAGTAAATATGCAGGAAGAAAAACCAGTGGTTACCTTCAGGCCTCATGTTGAAGAGGTAGATTCATCCGTTCCTCCTTTTTATATATCACTTATGTTACATGATTTTGTTTTACACAATTGTATGCTAGATTCTGGTGCATCCCACAATCTGATGCCATTGTGTGTGATGAAAGAGTTGAATCTACAAATCACTAAGCCATACAGAGATCTTTATTCTTTTGATTCAAAAAGGGTGAAGTGTGTGGGTCTTATTAAGGATATGGTTGTTACATTGGCTCAAATCCCAGCCAAGAGCATTATGATGGACGTGGTAGTGGCAGATATTCCAGCCAGATTTGGTATGCTATTATCTAGATCTTGGGGGGCAAAGCTTGGAGGAGTTTTAAAGCTAGATTTTACATATGCCATCATTCCTGTTTTTAATGGGGAAGAAAGGAGGTTGTATAGAGAAACTAGGTTTCAAAAAACTGCTACCAAGAAAGATGTAGGTAATTCACCTATTTATGGCCAAGAGAAGGATGATCTGTCTTGTTTCATGCTGCATGAAGATGCAGAATTTGCTGAAGAAACACAAGGGAAGCTCCCTTTAGCTATTTTACATAAGGAGCTGCATTCAAACAAACTTTGGAAGTGTTATTTTGATGGCGTGTTTTCTAAAGAAGGCACTGGAGCTGGTTTCATTTTTGTATCTCCGGAAGGTAACATTGTACCTTTTTCTTTCAAATTGGAGTTTGAGTCCACTAATAATGTAGCGGAATATGAAGCATTAATCATTAGTCTGCAAACAGCTAAGAAAATGGGAATTTAGTCTATGACCTTGTTTGGTGATTCTGAATTAATCATAAAACAAATAAAGAATTTGTGTCAAACTAAACATCCCAGATTAAGAGCATATAGGAATGAGGTTTGGGATTTAATTGAAAACTACTTTGAAGCTTTCAACTTACAGTTTGTTCCAAGGGAAGAGAATAGAATGGCTGATTCTTTAACAATTGCAGCCAGTACATTCAAGCCTCCGATCAATCCGAGACTAAGATATGAAATTGAGATGAGATATAGACCTTCAATCCCGGACAATGTCAAACATTGGCAGGTCTTTGAGGATGATGAACAAATTAAGCAATTTTTGTTGATGATTGAAGATTTTGAAGATCATCAGATTGATTTGGAAACTGATGAAGATGAGTTGGCTGGTAAGACTCTGAAAAAGAAGATTGGTGGTCAGGAGATTATTCAGTTGAAAGACAATGTTTTGCCAAGAGGTTTGGTGCCTCTCGAAAGGCTGTTTGATGCTAATTATGTGGCAGTAAATCAGAAGAAAGCACAGCAAGATAATAATGTGGAAGATTGTAATTTGGGAACTCAATATGAGCCTAAAATGGTAAAATTGTTCAAAGGCCTTCCAAAGGACTATAAACAAAGGTACGTAGATCTGTTCAAACAATTTGAGGATGTATTTGCTTGGTCATATGATGACCTGAAGACTTATGATAAGAGTATTATTCAACATAAAATTCCATTGAAATAGGGATTCAAACCACATAAACAGAAACTTCGACAAATCAATCCATTATTGTTGGCCCCGATTGAAAAGGAGGTAAAGAAATTGCTGCAAGCTGAAATAACTGTTCCTCTCAGATATTCTGATTGGGTTTCCAATCTGGTACCAGTCCGAAAGAAGAATGGAGAGATAAGGCTGTGTGTAGATTTCAGGAATTTGAATAGGGATTCATTGAAGGATAATTATCCTTTGCCGAAGATGGATTTTGTCTTGCAAAAAGTAACTGGAGTGTACATGTTATCAATGGTAGATGGTTTTTCAGGATATAACCAGGTTGTTGTGGAGAAGGAAGATCAAAATAAAACTGCTTTCACTACACCCTGGGGTACATTCATGTATGCCAGGATGTCGTTTGGCCTGATGAATGCAGGGGCCACGTTCCAAAGAGCGATGGATATTTCATTTGTGGGAGATGAGTTTGTGGTTGTTTATCTGGATGATGTCACATTTTTTTCAAATTCTGATGAGGAGCATCTACAGCATTTGCAAAAAGCCTTCCTGAAGTGTAGAAAGTATGGTTTATCGCTAAATCCTAAAAAATATTTGTTCGCTCTGGAGGAGGGTAAACTCCTGGGATATATTGTTTCTAAAAAAGGAGTGAAAATTGATCCAGCGAGAGTCGAAGCAATACAGTCCATTCCACTACCCAGAAGTAAGAAAGATATTCAGAGGTTCCTTGGGAAAATTAATTTTCTGAGAAGATTTGTTCCTAATTACGCAAAGATTGTCAAGAAAATAACAGACATGTTGAAAAAAGATGCAGAGGTGAAGTGAGACAAAGAACCAAGAGAATCTTTTCAAAGAATTAAAGAAGCTCTGAAGGAAGCACCTGTTCTAATAAGTCCAGACTATCTGAAGCCATTTCAAATTTTCTCATTCGCATCTTCCTCAACAATTGCTGGTGTGTTATTATAGAGAAATGAAGAAAAATGCGAACAACCTGTAGCGTATTTCAGTAAGGGGCTCCGAGATGCAGAGTTGAAGTATAATATATTGGAGAAACAAGTATATGCTCTGGTGAAAGCACTAAAAGCGTTCAGAACCTATATTCTTCATTCCCAAATTTTAGCATATGTTCCTAATTCTGTTGTAAAAGATGTTCTAGTATAGAGTGATGTGGACGGGAAAAGGGGCAAATGGATTGCTAAAATCCAAGAATACGACCTGGATGTTAAGCCGACGAAATTGATTAAAGGATTGGGGCTAGCAAAATTGTTAACAGAGTCAAATTTCCAAGCACTGGGAATTAATTTATTGGCACTGGTAGAGGAGGTCGATGGAGAAACAAGTGATTTTCAGTCAAAGCCAGCAATTAAATATAAATTCCTCTGCTCAAATTGGTACAAGGATATTGTTCATTATTTATGCTTTCTTTCTTGTCCTCCTTCGATAGATAGAACTAAATACAAAGCTTTGAAACTTAAGGCTCAACCTTATGTCATAATTGAAGCAAAGCTATATTGGAAAGACCCTGCTAGTGTGTTATTGTTATGTTTGACAGAGGAGGAAGTTCCAGAAGTAATCAAAGAATATCATGAATGCTTGTGCGGAGGTCACTACAGTTGGAAGATAACTGCTCACAAAGTTTTTAAATCAGGTTTCTATTGGCCATCTGTGTTTGCTGATGTTTATAAAGCATTCAGAAGTTGTCAAAAATTCCAGGTGTTTGCAGAAAAGAAAAAGTTAGCTCCTTTACCTCTTCTCCCTGTTTTTGTCGAAGAACCTTTCTGACAATGGGGATTGGATTTCATTGGAGAAATCAATCTTCCATCTAGTGGACAATTTAAGTGGATCCTCACTGCTACATATTATTTTACAAAGTGGGTAGAGGCAATTCCTACCAGGAAGGCAAATGATTTGGTGGTTATGAAGTTTTTAGAAGAAAATATCTTTAGCAGGTTTGGATGTCTAGTAAAGATTGTGACAGACAATGCCCAAGTTTTCAGCTCATTCAGGTTTATTAATTTCTGTCAGAATTACAATGTGATATTGTCTCATTCTACAACTTATCATCCACAGGGAAATGGATTGGCAGAATATTCTAACAAAACATTGGTAAAAATTTTGAAGAAGACAATAAATGAAAACCAAAAGAATTGGGATTCAAAGCTAGTTTTTGCTCTATGGGCAACAAGAATGACTACTAAGAGGTCCACTGGTAAGTCACCTTATGAACTAGTATATGGTACTCAGGCATTGTTTCCCACCCAGTTGGTGAAACCTTGTCATCTCTTTCCTTCAAGATGCTCAAGCAGAACCTAATGCCATGATTAGAAGAATGAATAATGTAATGGAGTTAAGTGAAAGCATAAATAAAGTTCGGGAGAATTTGCTTACTTATCAGTAAAAAATGAAGATAATATTTGACATGAAAGCAAAATAAATCATGTTTCAGAAAGGAGACCTGGTATTAAGGTGGGATACCCGAAGGGAAGACAAAGGGAAACACGGAAAATTTGATCCCTTGTGGTATGGTCCGTTCAAAATCAATGAAGTCGGGTTGAATAATACTTTCATGCTGGAAAATCTTGAAGGAGAAGTATTAGATATGCCTGTGAATGAGAAATATCTAAAGCATTATTTTCGGCACTAAAGAGATGTTTCACTATCATTTTATATATCCGGTGTGATCATTGTACATTTTCCATCAAGCAACTTTTGACTCCATGCCTGAAGTGAAGGCACTAATCTGCAGGTTCTTAGTGTTTCGTGGCAAAAACACTATCCCCAGGTGGAGCCAAATGTTGTGGATCATCTGCATATCCTTTTTCTTTTCTTTTATTTTGAAAATAAAAAATACAAAGAAATCAGAAAATCAGAAAAATGTATGCTATAGTATAATGTTTTTATACTATAACACAGAAAAAAGAAATGTTTTTCCAAAAAGTGTATCATTAAGTTTTATTTGGATGTATGTTATAAGTCTCGTGTTTAAGCCGCGAGCAATTTTCCAAGAGAAAATAGCACGCCTTGAAGATTAAACTCTGAAGATGAATTGCGGAGTTGCGAAAAGCTCGAGAGTTAGTGAATCATGAACCCCCGCAGTTGACCCATTTGACCACGGGTAAATGATGATCGACGGTGTGGATGCATTGTGGGGGGGTTCGTCCAAATTCTGTCGCCGTACTCCAAGAACCCCCGCGATGACGTCATGAGGTGACATGGAAGACAGCTGTAATTCATAAAAACGGCTTTTCCACGTCATCTCAGGCATTTAATTCGAGGTTTGTGTAGCTGTTAAATGGTTCTTTATCCCATTTTGAAAACTATTTGCATTCTGTTTCCTTTTGAGTAGTGTCATCGCCACTTTCCCGTGTTCCACTGCTCCTGTTGTCTGTTCAGTCATGGCCAAATGAATTATCCACATTCCACTCATGAATGGTGAAAAAGATATTCAAGATACAGTGTCTTCTGTAAACCATCCCTTATTGTATCATCAAGTGACCCTAAACGCTGAGAAATCCCCAGTTTTTTTCGCCATGAAGAATTCCGGTATAATGTCCGCCTGTATCCCAAAAGCCCATTTCTTTCCTGATTTTATCTCATGGCTGGTCTCTTCAATGTATCCTGGTAAGTGCTTCGTAATGAATTAAATGAGTCACCACTGCAATTATTCGAGGATTCATCGGCTCGTTATTTCGAGGACCTTTCAAATGAAGAATTTATTCAATGTATGTCATACTTGAGATCAAATTCAGAGAAAGGTCAGCTAGAAGGAGAAGAATTTAGTTTGGAAGTGTTCGATGCTGAGTATAGACCAATTCTAAGTTGCATTGCAGATATTTTAGGTAAAGACAATGCCCATACAGTTGATAAATCAGTCTTGGGAATGTTCGCGCTGATGATGAAACCAGGGGTTGTTCTCGACATTCCATCCTTTTGGCAAGAGATTGTAAATTCTCAGTTGATGGCCTTTCCACTTACAGGTTTCTTTAAATTCCCGTCATTGATTGTTTACTTATTTTTATATCAGAATGTTGAAGAATTCATGAGCTTGGGATTGAATATAGTTGATGTCAATAAGCAAAAACAATCAGTTTTATTCTGGACTGACATGACTAGAAAAGAAGGAAATGAAGCAGGGCTATTTGAGTTTGCTAGTCATTATATGTCTATTGCTTATAAAATTTTGAATGGAGTTCCGCCTCCATGTTTTTTACCAAAAGCCCGGGAGTTCCTACAGTTAGGACCCAGTTGCAGATTCGGAGATTGGTTTGTGTTTGAAGAATATTCAGAGATAAGGTTGTATGGAGCTAGCATCGAGCCCTATAGGCTCCCAACTTTTGTACCCATGCGGCTTTTTGCCTTGGAATTCATAAGATAGAGCCTTAATGTGGATCAGGTGCACTTTCTTCCCATGAAGAAAGGTCTAATGTATAAATTGCCCATGAGTATAGGACCTTTTGTGGTGAATACAAGGAAAGCTTTTGATGAAGTTTCCAAAATGTTGGAAGAGACACAATTGCTACTAGGGGAAAAATGGTCATATGATACGCATGGGGTGATTTCCCAGAGAATAATTGAGAATGGATATTCTGCGTTTTCTCATGTAAGAAGACCTGATCAGGAGAAGCTGGCAAACCCAAGCGAATTAGATACATCAAAAACGAGCATTCAAACACCTATTATAACTAAAAGGGAAAATAAAAGAGGTAGGGATGATGTTGTTGAAGTAGATGATGAAGAGCCCAGGGAAGAAAAGAGAACCAAATTGGCTGAAGATCATTCTTCCAACTCGCCTGGTTTTACCTTTCATATCAATGAAGAACAAAATGTCCCCTCTTCTCCTAGAGGACATGAACTTTACTCAGAGAAGTTACCTTCAGTCAAACAAATATTTACACAGATTGAAGAAAGAAATCAGAGGATAAAAGCTAATGTAGAAGCTCAGGCAGAGCACCACATAGCTGCTGATCAGACCAGGTTATTGACTGTAGTGGACCTTGAAAAGGATCAATTTAGGATGGCTCTAACACATCCAACTTGGATTTCCATTGGATCTTCAAGCAGTTTTAATGAGGTAAACATAACTATGGATGTTAAAAAGATCCCACTGTGGGATAAAATGAATCTTCATATGCAGACTGGGAAGTTAACTGTAAATGATTTAACTAAGACTAATGCCACAATAGTTAAGGCTGAGAACATGCTTGCAAAAGTTATTAAACAGTTCAAGATGGAGAAGGCTAATTCAAGGGCCAGGTCAATTCAAAATGAAGAATTGAAGAAGATCATTATGAAAATTGGTGTAGATCCTAATGATAAAGCTGTAATTCAAAAGCTCATGAAAAGTGTAGAAATAGAGATATCCTCATTGAGAAAAAAGCTAAAGTTACCAACTGCAGAGCATTCAATGGCTGCAAAAGTAGCAGAGGTGGAGAAAGAAAAAAATAACTGTGTCAGCAATTGCTGCAGAAAGATGAAGAATTGACTAAATTAAAGCAGACTGCTATTTCATTACAAAACCATATTGAAAATCATACTTGTAAATTTTTTTTTCCTACAGGTGATGCAGACCCTCAAGCACAGATTGTTCAGCTCAGCACAAAATTTAAGATGGCAGAACGATATTGTAAGCAAGCTCAATCAGAGTTGGAAATGGCTACCAAGATCATGCAAGCATGGGAAGATAAAGTGAAAGAGAACAAGCAGAAATTAGAAAAGGCTGAAAATGAAATTAAATATCTCAAGGAGAAGTTAAAAGGTAATATCTCACTTATAAAAGCTAAAGATATCATTTGGGGTGAGATTTTTTCAGAGATGAAGTCAAATTGGAATTCCCTGAATATAGTTGCTCAAAAGAAAAGCCTCATCTCAGAACATGAAGAGGAGATTTTATCTGAAAAGCAGACGACCATTAAAAGAGAAAATTGGGCTAAGAAGTTTATAAATTTTATCAATTCCAAATCAGATGAATAATTAGAAGATATTGGAATACAAGACATATATTTTTATGCTGAGGAAATTAATAAGATGATAATTAAGAATGATCTTCGGAAGGTTGCAGATAAAAGGTTACTGGAAATTAAGGAGACAGTAAAGAAGTTTGATATATCATTTGACAAATTGACCAGAACAGGTTTACCTTCATGCTGGACTGAGAAAGGAAATATTATGTCTTGGAAGTTTTATGAAGATCAGTTAACATTTGCAAAAATTAAGGCAGATAATAGGCACAAAAAGACACAGATCTTGAAAGGAGAAACTGTGTTTAACTTTTTGCATAGGCATTTCAATTTACTATGGATGGTAAAGACTCTCTTTACAGGAAAACCTACATACAGTCAAGTTGTGGCGTTCAGGATCGAATATCAAAGTTTCAAAAATTCCTCCCCAACTCGAAATGAGCTATGGAAGAAGTGCAAGACATTTTCAATGGACTCAACAAAAGAGGTCCCAGAGGCTCAACCAAAAGTAGGCGTTGATGCAGCAACCACTTCAGGAGCAGCTATTCTCATAGAATAGAAGTTTTCAAATTCTCATTATGTTATCCCTCAAAATCATGTAAATGTAATAGAACCTTTTTGAGGCATGTGCCTCCGTAACAGTAAGCAATTAGAATTAGTTAGGACAGTTAGAATCAGTTTCATTACTGGAAACTGTCTTGTGGTACTGTATTTAAAGACAATTTCAAGAAATATGGAGGGTCCGAGTTTTTGAACCTGAAAGCAAAATTTTGTACTGAAGAATTGCAAATCAATAAAAGAAGTATGCAAGTTTCCATATTTCTGTTTATGCTGAAATTTTATCCAGTTTACGTAATGTTTTCATGTCTGTAAATAAAATAGAGTAATTTGAGCATCGGGTCTCTTTATACATGTGTATTTAAGAGTTAAACACACCTTAATGTGCGCTCCTCTATTTTAACTTCATCTTTACATAATTCTTCTGGGTTTTAAAATGGTAGATTCTGTTTTAAACAGCATATCAGTTTGAAATCCTCTTCTCATTTTCTACCATTCATTCGTTTCAATATAAGTGGAATATGGCATTGCAGAAACATGCATGGTTTGATGTTTAAAAGTTACAGAATCAATGTGTAAGGGTTTTTAATACAGAGACAAAATATAATCACTTGTGACACAAATAGATAATGTCTTAAGCACAATCCTTTTCACAGCTAAGGAATTGTCACTTAAGGTACAACAGTAACCTTAGATGAAATGACAAAATTTAGAAAGAAATCCACTTGAGTAGGAAGGGGGCAACACAAATTCCATAATGGGCTTCAATTCCTCAACCATTTGACCAATACAACACCACCTAGTGACACCAGACTATTGACAATCCAGAAGCCAGAGACCCACGACAAAATCCCTTTCCAGGGCCTGACACTATATGAAGCAAGTGTAACCCTTAACTAAACACCTCTACACACAGTAATATGAACACCCATGATGCAACACAAAGAGTGTAGACCCAAAAACTCCAAGACCCAAGATTGGACAAGAGGGAGACTCACAATCCAGAGAAACTTGACAAATCATGATAGAAAAGGATGCACCCTTGAAATCAAGTTCATCGAGAATCAAGACAAACAACTAACCTAACCTAAAAAAAATATAGAATAAAACAAGACATATTACAATCCAAATTAACCAACCCACAAAAGAAGTGCCAACCACCCCTTCAACCAACATAAAACACAAGCCCAGAGCACCACCTTTGTGCACCAGCAGGCGGCTAGCCCCAATTACTCACTCCACATTAAAAAAAACTCTGAAGAAATTCATGCCAGGTGGGCTCCGTCATTCCCTTGCTCAAACAATATGCTCCACGAGGCCAAGGAATAAACCTCAGCTCTCACAGTGTCCTCAAAAATACACATCGTGGCTCGATACCCACTTGACTGCTTTAACTGCATGCTAGTGCATGATGAAATTTCATGTACCTACCACATTAATTGGGAGTGTGATTTCCTTAGGTTGGTGGGAAAAATAGCTCAGGCCACATACTTTCTACATTAACACCCCCATCGAGGGAATATACTTATTAATTTTCGATATATGAAAAATTTATATTTATAATATTAAATAATGGCATACTCATATATGTCGTTGTAATACTATCATGCTCATATGGCTAGTGCAACTTAATATGGCACAAAACCTTAATTAATTTTTTTACAAAATGACACTTTCCATGATAATAATTTTTAAAAACGGTATAATTTAAAACATAATAATAATAACACTAACAATAACAACAACAACAACAACATACATTCCCGGATGCGGGTGTACGGGTTGCGTTATGATATGCTGACAAGGGGGCGGGTGGGCACGTGGTCTACCACCACCGCCACCCCTTCGCGCTCCGATCTCACCTCATATATGACAGTGTATACAGTTATTGCTGCTTTAATGCAGCTCCTCCTGCCTCGTTTTCTCGACCATTACATTGCAATGGCGCCTATACATCCAGTGTTGTGTGTCTCTCCGTTGAATTCCAGTTGTTCTCAGGTCGATTTCGAACCTTGGTTGCGCACCAGCAATGGCAAGAGGTGTCGTTTAGGTTGCTGTTTCGAGCTTGCGGAGGGTCTTCACGTCTCTTGTGGTCGGTTCTGTAACTTCCACAGCCCGTCCATTGGTTTTTTACAGTCTCAGAGCTTGCGCTCCTTTCCTTTCTCGATTGCTTGGACAGCTTACCCTTTCATTCTCAATATGCCTCGTCTGAGGCCCAGAATGTCGAGCAGAAGAGGGTCTTCTCGTGGGCAAGTCAATACACCACCTGCATTTCCCTCCTCTGCCACCTCGTCGGAATCTTCGGATACTGAGGTTGGTCGTTCTGCGGCTTCCAGCAGAAGACGAGGTCGAGGGCGTGGCAGACGCCCTTCCACCTCCGCAGCCCATGTTCGCCTTACCTCCTCTGAGCACTTCCATTCGGCTCGCTTCAATTATCCTTGTTCCTTCAACCGCCATGATTTCATTGCTTCGGTCTCCATCAAATTCAGGATCAACCCGACAGCCCAAGCTCCGCCTTCTGCTCCCTCTGGCCTTGTTCAGGAATCTGAAGATGGAATACTGTTTTTCCCGCCAGGGGTCAGTCTGCAAAGTTTTCAGGGTATTTCGGCCTCTCAGCCCGAGCTCCAGCAAGCCAGGCCGAGCGCGCCTTCAGGTCATGCTCCTTCACCCTCTGCAGATGCTGAACTCAGTCCGTATGCTTGCCCTGTGGTGGAAGAAGCGCCCTCGCCCACCAACGACGCTTAATGGCTCTCGCTCCTCAGTTTTGGCTTTCAGGTACTCAGAAGGGGTTCTTCTCCCTTCTTCTTCACAGTTTTTGTCAGCTTTTTAATGAAATTCTACGTAGTCGACTAGCAGCTCCCTACGCACTGCTATCCATGCTTTCAGGCGCAAGAAATAGCTTCAGCGCATCCTTCTGTATGTCTGTAATTTTTGCCATGGATTATGTCTGTCTCGGTCACACTTGTTGTAGCGAGTCTAGCACTCCAATCATCATTTTGGTTTTCAATATCAACTGTTTCGACAGTAGGACAAGGTCCTGGTCTTCAAAGTTCATCTCAGTCAGTCAACAGTTATGGTCTTATGATAAGTATGCCTCTTCTCTGGGCTAGCTCTGTGAGGCCTCAGCCTCTATGTAATATATTTTTGTACTAATATAGAAGTAGACAGATTTACAAAAAAAAAAAACAACAACATACATTTCCATTGCGGAGAGCATCATCTCGATTTTTCTTATAATATGTTTCTTGAAGTACCTCAGCTAACCACATATAGAACATTATAATAAATGAAAATATTACTTAAGTAAATGGATTTAAATTTATATATAGAAAGTTAAAAATTATATAATTAAAATAATTTATATTGTTAAGTTTCCTACAATGTGGTTTTATAAAAGTTCCATAAATCCACATAGAAATTTATCTCGACAAGTTTGAGTTTTTCTTATGGTTTTCTTTTTATCCTCAAACATGTCTATGTTTTCCTTAAATTACTTTTTTTTATTGAAAAGAATATTAAAATTAATTATCATAAAGTTTCATGAATCAACGAAAACACATGAAAAATGTTTTGCTTCTTTATGATTGGTTTTCTTTTTCTTTTCAAACATTTTTTATACATTGGGAAAACCTATCATAACTCAGTTGTAAAACCAACAATGGGGACAACCATCGTTGGCTGCAATCCACAAATGCACAAAAATGTTATTGATATTAAAAATAATATATCTATATATATATATATATATATATATATATATATATATATATATGTTATTGAAAAAGGATATTAAAATTAATTATCATAAAGTTTCATGAATCAACGAAAACACGTGACAATTATTTTGCTTCTTTATGGTTGGCTTTCTTTTTATTTTCAAACATTTTTTATATATTGGGAAAACCTATCATATCTCAGTTGTAAAACCAACAGTGGAGACAACCATTGTTGATTGAAATCCGCAAATGCATACAAATGTTATTAATATTAAAAATAATAGTTTTTCATATATATATATATATATATATATGATAAATTTAATGGTGATGTTTACAATGATGGCCCCTAGCTTAAGTATAGCCTCAATGCCTTTACATGAGGGTCATGATCTTTTGATCGTGTCCCTTCTTCCTAAATTAATCATAATGAATATACATTTGATTTTTATACATAATGTTGTTGTCCCCTCACGAAATGCTTTGTCCTCAAAACATAGGCAACATGGGATGTTGTTGACGAAAATCTTTTGTCTCCCAAGAAGCATATTCTTTCGATAGGCCACCTGATGAGATATTCTTTAATTACTCGAGAAACTAATTGTTTTTCTCTTGTGGAAATGATATATTTTAGTTCTACTACAACTTCTCCTTCATTATTCAATGTAGGAAGTGTTGTTTATATTGTTTAGTGGTTTCCTAACATATATTTTAAATAGATTACATGGACAACGTTATGGATGTGGCTTGTTTCATGTAATTTCAAATCATAAGCTACTTGAATGATTTTCTTGATGATTTGATATGGTCAATAGAACTTAGGAGATAACTTGTTTTTTCCTTCTTGTTTTAATGATATTTTTTTGTAAGGTTGGAGTTTGACATATACTAATTCTTCTTCGCTAAATTATCTTTTTGTTCAATGTTGGTCAACTTGTTTCATATGGTTGAAATATTTATGTTCTCCTTTAGTTTTTGAATTACTTTTTGGTTCTAGTGGAATTTTTATATCATTTATGGGTAACTCCTTCCATTTAGGAGGTTTGTAACCATGGAGAGATTTAAATGGTGTCATTTTTGCTGAAGCGTAATAATTAGAGTTGTACCACCATTCTGGCAGACGTAACCATTCAGACCATTTGTTCAGCTTGTTTATTACAAAACAACGAAGATATGCTTCCAAATATTTATTGACAATTTTGGTTTGTCCATATATCTGGGGGTGGTAGGTTGAGCTCATGCTGAGGGATGCCCCAATTTGTTTGAAGAACTCCTTCCATAAACTTCCCTTAAATTGGCATCTCTATCACAAACAATGATCTTTGGAAACCTGTTCAATTTGTAAATATCTTTCCAAAAATATTTTGGAAATTTGTTTTGTTGAATTTGAAATTTTTATGCCCATCAAGTGTAAATATTTAGTGATTTGGTCTACATCCACAAGGATTTTATCCTTCTTGTTTGACATGGGTGGCCCATCAATGAAGTCCATCACTATTTATTCACATTTTTGGTTTGGGATATGTAGGGGGTGGAGAAATCTTGGCATCAAACTCTTATCATTTTTTTTCTCTGGCATTTATCGTATTCTACCACATATTTTTGAATTTCCGTGTACATCCCTTTCCAAAAAAATGATTGACGTGTATTATAGTAGGTTTTGAAGAATCCCACATGTCTAGTTGTTGGTGAATCATGACACTCCTTAAGAACTTTGGTTTTGAATCTGGAAGTGATACTTGGATAAATTCATCCCTTATACCAAAGGATGTCACTCCTCCATTCGAGTTTTGAATTTTGAATAGGATTCAATTGATCATGTTACATACATATGGATTCTTCATGTATTCACTTCAAATTTCATCTAACCATTCTAGGAATATAATTGAGATTGTCTTTTCGAGATAGAGCATCAACTGCAACATTGTATTTACCCTTCTTATGGAAAATTTATAAATCAAAGGTAGCTATTTTCTCTAACCATTTTTATTGTTTTTTTAAAGTGTTTTATGTTGTAAAATATAATTAAGGATATTGTGATCTGTATGTATCTATCCTGCATATTTCTGCTCTCAAAAGATATGGGATGACCACATTGCATTAATACGACTCCTAATCTAAGCCTGGAAGCTTCACATTCAATTATAAAAGGTTTTGAAAAATCACGATTTGATAACATCAATGTTAAATACATGACTTCATTTTATATTTAAAAACGTCATTATGCTTGATCGTCCCACATGAATGATTTTTTCGTTAAAATATTCTTCAGAGGAGCACTTACGTGGGCATAATTTCGAATAAATATTTAGTAGTATACAATCAACCCTAAAAATAATCTTAATTTGGAGATGTTTACTAGTTTACGCCATTATTTTATAGCCTTGATATTATTAGGGTCGCGGGGGCTTCACTAGGGGAACAATACCATGCCATGTGTGTTCATATTGGGGGATATATATTGAAGAAAAAATGACATAATATATTGAGCATATAATAGGGAGTAAAGGGTTTTTATATTGGCAGGTGTTGTGGATCATCTACATATCCTTTTAATTTTATATTAAAAATACAAAAAAATCTGAAATTGAAAGAAAAGAAAATATGTTAAATTATTATAGTTTTATACTTTGGCATAAAAAGAAAATGTTTTTAGTTTGATGTATTAAAGTTTAACTGTTTTAAACTTTGTACAAGTGGGTTTTGTATCAAAAGATTAAAGGCTGATCAATTCAATCGACGGAGAGTGCTGATATTCAAAGTCTAAACCGGATGACCCAACCCGCGGGCACTACTAGCACGATAGTTAACGAAATGGGTGCCTCCATAGTTGACTGGGTTGACTGCGGAGGCGATGAAGATCAACGATGGATATCGACTGCGGGGGCACCAGCCGGATTTTTTAGCCGTACCCCGAGACCCCCTGCAGTGACGTCATATGCTGAATGGAGAACAACTGTTTTTCGCGTCAAAGCAGTCCAATTGGTTCTTCCTGATGATTATTGCAAAAGAAAAAATCCTTATTGTGGAGTGTGAAGAACCGATTATGTTTGATAAGAAGAAAGGGATTAACAGTGCAATTTGGGCTAGAATATTTATTGATTATATCAATTCCAAGTCAGATCAGGAATTAGAGGAGAATGATATGCAGGATAGAATGTTGTATGCACTGGAAATTAATAAAATGATTATCAGGAATGATCTCATAAAGGCTGCAGAAAATAAATTAATAGAAATCAAAGAAGCAGTAAGTGAATTTGATAAATCTTTTGATAAAATGACAAGGGTAGGCCTGCCATCATGTTGGGGAGCTGAGGGGAATCTTCTGCCATGGAGCTCTTATGAGAATTTACTGGTGATGACAAAAAGCAAGATTGACAATAGGCATGAGAAGACTCATGTACTTAAAGGAGAGACAATGGTCAACTTCTTGCAAAGAAATTTTCAACTCTTGTGGATGGCAAAAATTCTTTTCTCTGAAAGGCCATCTTATGACTGAATTACTGAATTCATATTGGAGTATCACAATCTGACACATTCATCCAAGACGAAGGTAGAAATATGGAAAAAGTGCAGAGCTTGGACTATTGACTTGCCAAAGGGATCAACAACAAAGAAAGACAAATCAGTTGATCAAGGAAAAGAAGCCACTTCATCAGCAATTCTTATAGATTAGGATATTTAATTTATGTTATTTTCTGAATTCAATGAAATCATAAATAGACATTTTCAAGGCATGTGATAGATAGCCTTCGAGGTCATGAAGTAGTTTTGGTAGTTAGAATTGGTTACATCAGTTCCAAACTACTTTTTATTGTATTTAATGTAATTTCCAAGAGGAAGGAAGGTTCCGAGTTTTGGACCTTCAAAGCCTAGTTTTTGCACTCAGAGATTGACAAGTTAATGAATGAGTATGCAAGTTTCTATCATTTTTTTAATGTCGAAATGTATTCTCAGTTTACGTTATTTTTTTTCCATATATGAATGAAACAGAGTTATGAGAATTCGGCCTCTTTATACTTATGTATTTCATAGTTAAAAAACCTTAATTTGCGCTCCTCTGTTTTAACTATTTCTTCATATACTTCTTTTGGATTTTGAAATGATATTTTCTGTATAAAACAACATATCAGTTTGAATTTCTCCCTTCTGTTTCTTCTAATTCTTTCACTCAACATTGACTAAAGATAGCATTGCAAAATGTTCATATATTTGATATTTAAGGGTTTGATTTTTAATATTTGAGGGTTGATAAGACATAGAAAAATATATACATTCATGACATAATAAGATAGATGTCTTAAGCATTGATTCCTTATCACAGCTAAGGGATGGTCTCTTAAGGTACAACATTAATTGGTGTCATTGCCGGGGAGCGAAGATTCAAAGTTTTCCCTGGGTTTTGTTCATATTTCCTCTGGTTGTTCAGAGAGGAGGAAATACTAAGTTGTGCTTCTTTAAAATAATTCTAGCTCCTAAGAGGCCTCACACGAGGTCAAATACCTCTCAGCAAAAATCTATTGTTTTTTCTGATCCAGAAAATCTAGTTTCAAAGAAGGGCCAGAAAACAAAAATATTTTCTACACCTGATGCCACACTGCTTGCACCAGGCAGTAGTTCACAAACTTTTTCATCCAAGGATATTTCTCGGAAACTCATTTTCTCAGAAAAATAATCCTCACCTTCACCCATTCATTTCCAAGAATCAACATTAGAAGAACAATCTTTTGAGTTTGTATCATTTCCTCTTACAGTTGTCAGTTCTTCTGCTATTGTTGTTGTGAAACCAGCTCCAAAAAGAGAAGAAAAGAGACATCAACGCCTTATAAATAATCCACTTCGAGGGGGAAACCTCCAATACATTACATGAATGAACAATTCTTGGATGATTCAAATTACAAAACCTTATTTCTATATATAGGAGTCCATGGGGCCACAATGTAATCCTAGTGGGGCCACAATGTAATCCTAGCTGACCTATCAATAATAATTTAAGGGGACAATAATAACAATATGGGAGTTACAAGGGTACAATAATAACAATAAGGGGGTTACACTAACAACAATAAGGGACTATAATAGTAATATAGGGACCTAACATGCCCCTCTCCTTCAAAAAAGTGTTGTCCTCAACGCTTGAGTAGCTTTGGGTGCTTCTGTATAAAATTATCATTCACCCATTTACAATCTTCAGTGGGTAAGTTCTTCCACTTGATGAGATACTCTGAAATTGATCGATTCCGTAGCTGTCAAGTTCTTGTTTCTGTGACCGCTTCAGGTTCCAATACGATTTTTCCTTCCTCATTAATTTTTGGAAATATTGTTTGAACTGGAATATTTTCACCTATAACCTTCTTTAAGCATGAAACATGGAAAATTGGATGCACTCGTGAAGAAGCAGGAAGCTCCAATTTGTATGCCATAATACTAATCTTTTGCAACACCTTGTAAGGACCATAGTACTTGGGCGATAATTTATTATCCTTATTAGCTTGCTTGAGGGACATTTGTTTGTATGGTTGTAGCTATAAAAATACCCAATCTCCTACATCAAAACTTCTCTCGCTGCGATATTGATCTACCTGTTGTTTCATTCGATTTTGTGCCAAATTCAAGTTGTCCTTTAAGAGTTGGAGAACTTCTTGTTGATGCTCGATGTGATCTTCCACTGCTTGAACCTTCAAATTTTCTCTTAAAGATGATGTGATGGATGGTGGATGATATCCATAAAGTGCCATAAATGGGGTCATTTTTGCTGCGGTATGGAAGGAAGTGTTATACCACCATTCAGCGAGAGGTAACCACTTGACCCATTGTGTTTGTTTATCAGATACAAAACAACGAAGATATCCTTCCAAACATTTATTTACTATCTCGGTTTGACCATCAGATTGAGGATGATAAGATGAGCTATGAGCTAATTGAGTACCCAAACAAGAAAATAACTCCGTCCAAAAATTTCCGGTAAAAATGGGATCTCTGTCGCTCACAATAACCCTTGGGCTTCCATGTAGCTTTTGAATTCTGTCCATAAATGTAGTAGCAACTGTACTTGCTTTAAATGGATGAGATAATGCACAAAAGTGTGCATACTTGGTAAGTCTATCAACTACCACCATGATGACACTCTTTCCTTAGGACTTAGGTAAACCTGTGATAAAATCCATTGAAATCTCCTCCCAACGTTGACTTGGAATGGATAAAGGTTGTAGAAGTCCTGGGGTCTTAATTGTTTCCACTTTATTCTGCTGGCAAACCAAACATTCCGCCAAAAACTTTTGAATATCAGATTTAAGGCCATCCCAAAAAAATTCTTTCTTCACCCTGTGGTAAGTTTTTAAAAATCCTGAGTGTCCTCCTAAAGGAGAAGTGTGCAATTCCAAAAGAATGTTTTGTTTTAGTTGGGAATTCTTACAAAGATATAAGCGATCTTTGTACCATAAGGAATCATTTTTCCAACTAAATGTATCAGATGTACTAGGATCTTGATGCAACTTTTGAATGAGTGTCCATACATCTTTGTCCTTCTTCCATTCATCTCTTGCTTCGGTTATCCAATCTGGTTGGATAATAGAAATGGCACAAAGAATTGCTTCCACCTCTTCATTCTTTCTTGAGAGTGCATCTGCAACAACATTAAGCTTTCCTTTTTTGTAGATTATTTCAAAGTCATAACCCAACATCTTTGTGACCCATTTTTACTGCTCTTCTGAAGATAGTCTTTGTTCCAAAAAGTGTTTAAGACTATCATGATCATTTTTTACCTTGAAGTGTCTTCCCATTAGGTAAGTTCTCCATTTCTTTAGTGCATGCAATATTGATAACATTTCCTTCTCATAAATAGGTTTCTGTAAATACTTTCCTTTGATTGGACGACTTTCAAAAGCAATGGGTCTTCCTTCTTGCATTAAAACAACACCAATTCCATTTCCTGAGGCATCACATTCCACAATAAAGGTTTTTGTGAAGTCTGGCGTAGCTAAGACCGGTGATAGGCACATTGCCTCTTTAAGATGTTCAAAGGCCTTAGTTGCTTCAGGAGTCCATGAAAATGCATCTTTCTTCAATAATGTTGTTAGAGGTGCTGCTATTCTCCCATAATTCTTAACAAAATTTTGATAATACCCTGTTAACCCGAGAAATCCTCGCAACTGCTTTATGGTTGTGGGGACTTTCCATTCCTTAATGGCTTTAATTTTGTTAGGGTCTACCTTAACACCCTTGTGAGATACAATATGACCCAAATATTCCACCTCTTGTACTCCAAAGAAACATTTGGATGTTTTTGCATATAATTATTTCTTCTGCAATAGTTTGAGCACCCTTTCAACATGTTGAACATGATCTTTCCAAGACCTGTTGTAGATTAGTATATCATCAAAAAATACTAGCACAAAATTTCTAAGGAAGGGTTTGAAAATGGAATTCATCAACCCTTGAAATGTAGAAGGTGCATTGGTAAGGCCAAAAGGCATGACCAAAAATTCATAATGACCCTCATGAGTTCGAAATGCTATTTTCATAATATCTTCAGTCTTCATTCTAATTTGATGATACCCTGAACAAAGATCCAATTTGGTAAAATAAATTGGTCCATGTAATTCATCCAATAATTCACCAATCACGGGAATGGGAAATTTATCTTTAATGGTGAGCTTATTGATCTCCCTATAATCCGAACACATGCACCATGATCCATCCTTCTTGTGTACCAATACTACAGGAGCAGAGAAAGAACTTTGACTAGGTTGAATTATACCCGCCTCTAACATTTCTGTAATCATACGTTCAATTTCGCTCTTTTGGACATAAGGATATCTATAAGGCCTGATGTTTGGAGGAACACTTCCTGGAATCAAATGAATAGAATGATCATGATCACGAATAGGTGGGAGTCCTTTTGGAGTTTCAAAAATCTTGGAATTATTGTCCAAGACTTTTTGGAGATCTGCAGAAATAGATGATTTTGATGTTGGAACTTCTAGTGAGCATAATTGTGCAATTATGCCTCATTCTTATTTCTTTAGAAGCTTTGTCATGACATTCGAGCTGATTATATTTCCCGACTTCCCTACAATACCCCGTAATTCGACTTCCTTTCCTTCTGAAAAAAATTTCAAGAAAAGTTCTTGAAAATTAAAAGCTACCATCCCCAAAGATTGTAACCATTGTACTCCTCGTACAACATCAGCACCTCCCATAGGAATGGAAAGCATTGGACTAGTCAACACATATTCCCCCATGGTTAGCTTGATATTATGGCATTTTCCAGAGCAATTTATAGTTCCTCCATTTGCAACCATCACTTGACATTCTGGTGCTGGGTATAGGAAACAATTCAATTCCTTGGCTACCTTACAATAAATAAAATTATGGGTGCTACCTGAATCAATCAACACTATTACCTTTTTCTTCTTGATATGTCCTTCTATCTTGAGAGTTTGAGGAGTGGTAATTCCTGCCAATGCATTACACGATATGGTCAGACTCATTTCTTCCTCTTCTAGAGTTGGTTCCTGGTGTATATCCTCTTCTTTTGAAGATTCTTGTTCATTTTCTTCTTCCTCTTCACAATCTATGTAAAATAATTTCTTTTCAACGCACTTATGACCTTTAGTGTATTTGCTATCACAACTGTAGCAAAGCCCTTTTGCTCTTTTTTCTTCCAATTGTTGTGGTGTCAACCTTGTAGGTTGTGGAAATCTAGGCATAGCAACACTTCCTTCTTTATATAAGTGAGTGGTAGGCTTCCTTGTCGCCATAATTTTACATTCAATTTTTCTTGCCAACCTGAATGCCTTCTCCAATGAATCAGGTTCCAAAACACGAACTTCATGTTGGATGTTATCCTTTAAAGTATATATGAAGAGATCAATCTTGTGTTCCTCTGGAATATTAGTTACCCTTATATTCAATTTTTGGAAGTCCTCATTGTGCTCCCCCATTAAACCCTTTTGTTTTAGATTTATCAATTGGCTAAAGAAGGTGTTGCTCTTTGTATCCTCATAATGTGCTATCATTTCCTCCGTAAAAATTGACCAAGTGACAATTTTTTTACGGGAGCAAAGCCATCGATACCATACAAATGTATTTTGTTCTAAATGTAAAGTTACAATGCGTACCTTTTGTGTGTTTTGCACATTATGGAGATCAAAATATTGCTCCATCTGTAGTATCCATGTTACAGAATCCTTTCCATCAAACTTCCTCATATCCATTTTTGGAATATGGTGGTTCTTCCCACCAACATTAGATTTTATGAAATCATGATTAACATTTATTTTATTCTCATCATGAGTTTCCTCTACTATCTTTTCACCATTAGGAAACATTTCTTGTATCAACTTTGTCAAACCTTCCATGTCTGCTTTTAGATCATTCTTCATGTTTTCCATTTTCTCATCGATCTTAGCTTCCATGTCATCTATCTTAGATTCCATGCCATCTATCTTAGATTCCATTCCATTATTCAAACCATCCATCTTATATTCCACGCCTTTCTTCAAACCATCCATCTTAGTTTCCATGCCTTTCTTCAAAACTTCCATGTCATTTTTTGTTGCTCTTTGCGAGAGCGAAATTTGTTGCACTTGCTCTTGTAATTTTGATATGTCTGTTGGAAATACTGAGAGGGGGGGGATGGGGGGGGTGAATCAGTATTCCTTTCAATTAGAGCATTGGTTAATCTTCAATTATTATCAGTGTTTGTACAATGATAGCAGCAAACAAGAGGAACACAAATGCACACAGTTTTTAAGGTGGAAACCTACTCCGGGACAAAAACCACCTAATGATTTTCTAATAATTCTTTAATATTCAACTCCAATTGAAAATAAAGCTCCAACTTCCTAGAATCTAGAAAAGCATTCTTCTCGAGCTCCCACTGGATGGACGCTCCAACGCCCAAGATTCTTCAGTAGTCAACTGAACGGAGGCCCCAACACCCAATGAGCTACAACTCACCCTAGCACCACCCTACCACCCTATATAAGAATAAAAGAAGAATGGACTCCCGTACCAGGGAAAATGGTCCACTTTACAATGATATAGAATGATGCAGAAGAAGAATATATATTAGACCATAACCCCAACTTTGACGCAACCACCTAATGATGATCCTAGGCCTCCCAACACTGCCTCTTCAACCCTTGGCAGATAGACACTAGTACAATTTGTACAATAATGTATTTACAATGAATAAGTACAATGATTGTATGAAGTGCTGCCCACTTGAAGACTTCATATGATGAACTTCTTGTTTTTGTTATGCATCTTGGTTGCTGCTCTTGTCATGCTACCCTCTGTTGCACCTTGCTTTGCTTTTCTTCCGTAGAAAGTCTGGTCCTTTGCAATCCTTGACAACACATGATCTAGCTTTTTCTTGCCTTCTAGGAGCTCGATATTGAATATAGTGTATCTCTGTTATTTCAGATCCTCAATATCTGATTTTCCGTCCTATAGTAGTCCTCTGAGTCGTATTTCCAATGCCATAGGTCTGACCCAATTTGGATTCTTCAAGAGAGAGTTACACCCAATTACTCACAATGCCCTAATTATGGAATGTTTCAGCAGAGTGCACTTGTACGGCATGCCACGTGTCACTGTTTCTTCATTTTGCTCTAAAATTGATAGAGAAAAAACTACAGGCTGTTCACTATCTACCATTATTTACAGAATTCCAATCCTATACTCAGAGAGAGATTTATGAAGATTTTACCAAGGTCACTTCTTTGAGATGAATTTCATGAGCCTGCAGAAACCCTTACTTCCATAGATCATATCTCCAAAAATATTGTGCAAATTGATCTGAAATATTTATTGTAGCTTCCTCAGGATTTCGGCTTAGCCTCATTAAAATTTCAGTTTTTGAGCCTTCGTAGAAACAAAGCTAGAGCGAAAATTCCACAATGACCTGTTTCAGATGGCCAAATCTCTTGCCGAAGGAGGAAATGAAGATCACAATTTATATGAATGCTTAAGTTGAGAGGGGCTTCAACAAGTGAACGTGGGAGGGATTTTAGGAGCTTAAAAAAATATTAATTATGACTTTTCAATGACCCATGCCCCAACCCCATGGGGTTTTAGCCCACTAACTGGGGGTACAAAGTTCAAACATGAATATCTCTCAAACTGTGAAGAATTACATGGCGTGCCATATATCAACAGAAACATCTCGACAAGTAGAAACCATTAAAATAATTATTGACGTAGAATTTATTAATTTGATAGGTCAAAATTCCCATGAAATATTGGGTTAGCCCCTGGTGCTGTTGGGGTTGACATCAATGACAACCGCTGATCAACAATCTCCCCCTTTGGCATTGATGACAACACAAGTACTCCCCCTACGATCATGACACCTCTTCCTACAACATTCTCTCCCCCTTTGACATCAATGGCAAAGGGTAACTCCCCCTGAAACACAACCATCCTGCGGACTTGTACACACTTCCACTTCCCCTGACACACAACCGTCCTGCATACCTGTTGTGTAAGAGCTTACCAAAAGGTAAACTTCCGTTGATATGTTTCAGCTGTAATGAGGTTGGGCATTTTGCAGCGAAACGTCCAAACAAAATTAATGGCAACTCAAAAGGAAAGAAAGGCTTTAAGAAATTCAACAAGCAAGGATCCAAAAGGAACTTTCTCTCTAAAGAAGATAGATCATCATCCGATGAAGAAAATGACAGTGAAGAAGAAGCCAATGAGAGAGTATTTTTTATGGCCAAGCACAATAAACAAGAGGTATCAAACAACGAAGAAGAAGGATGGACCATAGAATAATTTTATGAGGAAGCAATCAAGCTTATAAAATATCTCAAGGCAGAGAAGATCCATTCCAAAACTCTTGAAGAACAAGTTCAAGGTCTTAAAATTGAAGTTGAAGAACACAAATGCATTGAATATTCACTTCAAAAGAAGTTGGAAGAAAGCAACCAAGAAAGGGAAGAATTAGAAACCTAAGTAGTCTCGTTGTGTGAGGAAGTGAAGAAATGAAAAACTATCCAAAACTATGCCAAAAGCTCAAGGGAATTGGAAGAACTCATCAACAATCAACGATCTTACAACGACAAAACTGGCATCAGTTACAAAGAAGAAGAAGCAGGACCTTCTACAACAAAATACAATGAACCTATGAGATCTAACATGCATGTAGACTTCATTGGACAAGATTTGCAAGAACAGCCTTGGAAGACAATTCCTCGATGAAAATTTCCATCGAGGTACCAACATATTTTTTATGGCTACTGTTATTCATGTGGAAAATTTGGTCATAAAGTTGTAGAATGTCCCACGTACCCTAGGAATTAATACAATTCCAGGAAATTTTTCAAATATGAACCTCCCAGGGCTCAGCGAAACATCAATAGATTTGAACATTTAAGAAATAATATTGAATGTTACAAATGTCGAAACTTTGGACACATAGCCAAAGACTGCAGACTGGAAAATCCTCCAGAAGAATCTTCGAAGCCACAGAACGAACGAACATGGAAGAAGAAGAAGAATGATAATTTTTCTCTCCCTCCCATGTTCACTTGTTGAAGACCCTCTCAACTTAAGCATTTATATAAATTGTGATCTTCATTTCCTCCTTAGGCAAGTGATTTCGCCATCTGAAACATGTCATCATGGTAGTTTCTCTCTAAATTTTTGTATACGAAGGTTCAGAAGCTGAAATTTTTATGAGGCGGAGCCGAAATCCTGAGGAAGCGGTAGTAAAAATTTCAGATCAATTTGTGCAACATTTTTGGAGATATGATCTATGGAAGTCAGGGTTTTTGTAGGCTCCTAAAATTCATCTCAAAAGAAGTGACCTTGGTAAATTCGTCATAACTCTCTATCTGAGCATCGGATTGGAATTTTGTAAAAAGTGGTAGATAATACACAGTTTGTAGCTTGCGTTATATCAATTTCAGAGCCAAATGAAGAAACAGTGACACGTGGCACTTCGTACAGTTCCGCTTTGCTGAAACAGACCATAATTAGGGCATTGTGAGAGATTGGGTATAACTCTCTCTTGAAGAATCCAAATTGGGTCAGACCTATGGCATTGGAAAGACGACTTAGAGGAATACTATAGGACCAAAAATCATATATTGAGGATCTAAAATACCATAGATACACTAGATTCAATATTGATCTCCTAGAAGGCAAGAAAAAGTTAGATCATGTGTTGTCAAGGATTGCAAAGGACCAGACTTTCTATGGCAGAAAAGAAAAGCAAGGTGCAGCAGAGGGTAGCATGACAAGAGCAGCAACCAAGGTGCATAACATCAGCAAGAAGTTCATCATATAAAGTCTTCAAGTGGGAAGAACGGCATACAATCATTGTAAAGGTATCATTGCACATATTCATTGTAAAAACATTATTGTACAAATTGCACTAGTATCTATCTGCCAAGGGTTGAAGAGGCAGTGTTGGGAGGTCTAGGATCATCATTAGGTGGTTTTGTCAAATTTTGGGTTATGGTCTAGTATATCTTCTTCTTCTACAGCATTCTATATCATTGTAAAGTGGACCATTTTCCCTGGTACGGGAGTCCATTCTTCTTTTATTCTTCTATATGGTGGTAGGGTGGTGCTAGGGTGAGTTGTAGCTCATTGGGTGTTGGGGCATCCGTTCAGTTGACTACTGAAGAATCTCGAGCGTTGGAGTGTCCATCCAGTGGGAGCTAGAGAAGAATGCTTTTCTAGATTCTAGTAAGTTGGAGCTTTATTTTCAATTGGAGTTAAATATTAAAGAATTATTAGAAAAGCATTAGGTGGTTTTTGTCCCGAAGATCTAATGAGAACTTGGGATAATCCCAAGCTTTTGACAAAGATATTCAAATTCTTCATAAGGTAAAGGTTTAGTGAATATATCAGCAATTTGTTCTTTTGTACAAACATACTCAAGTTTGATATTATTTTCAGCGACTTGTTCTCTAACAAAATGATATTTGAGCGGAATTTGTTTTGTTTTCGAATGCATGACAGGATTCTTGGAGATGTTGATGGCACTAGTGTTGTCACAGAATATGGGAATAGGCTCACAGAATTGTACTTGAATATCTTGCAAATTTTGTTTCATCCAAAGGACTTGAGTACAACATGATGCTGCTGCAATGTATTCTGCTTCCGTTGTAGATAACAATATTGAAGTTTTCTTTTTTCTCAACCATGATATGAGACAACCACCTAGATAGAATGATTTTCCACTAGTAATCTTACGATCATCAATGCTTCCTTCCCAATCTGCATTTGTAAAGGCTTGAATAATGAGATTGTTACCCTTGGGATACCACAAGCCATATTCTTTTGTGCCCTTTAGATATCGAAGAATTCTTTTGACGGCAATAATATGTGATTCTTTTGGTGCTACTTGGAATATTGCTACTTGTCCAACTGCTTGCATAACATCTGGCCAAGAGCCTGTTACATATAGAATACTACCAATCATATATCTGTACAACCTCTGATCCACATCCTTAGATGAGTCGTCTATGCTCAATTTGCAACCTATTACCATCGGAGTAAGGACGGGTTTGCAATCTTCCATTTTGAATTTCTTGAGCATTTCCTTGATGTACTTGGCTTGACATATAAATATTCCTTTCTCTTGCTGAGATATTTGAAGCCCTAAGAAGTATGTCAGCTCACCAAGTAAATACATCTCAAACTCACTTTTCATCTTTGTAGAAAAGTTCTTACTTAGTTAGATCATCATTGCTACCAAATATTATATCATCCACATATACCTCAATGATTGTTAAATTATCTTTATCTATTTGTACATAAAGATTGCTATCAACAGTACCTTTCTTGAACCCTTGTTGATGTAGATATCCCTCAAGATGAGAATGCCATGCTCTGGGAGCATGCTTGAGACCATATAGAGCCTTCTTTAACCTGCAGACATAGTCTTCTTTTTGTGATAGTAGAAAACCTTCAGGTTGTTTGATGTAAACTTCTTCTTCTAATTCTCCATTCAGAAATGCTGACTTAACATCCATTTGGTAGACTTTGATTTTTCTTGAACATGCATAGGTAAGAAACATTTGGATGGCTTCCATTCTGGCAACTGGTGCAAATGTTTTGTCGAAATCAATTCCTTCCACTTGTGCATAGCCTTTGCAAACCAATCTTGCTTTGTTTCTGGTAACCTGCCCATATTCATTCAATTTGTTCCTGAACACCCATTTAGTCCCAATGACATTTTTATCTTTTGGTCGTGGAACTAATTCCCAGGTGTTATTATTCTCAATTTGATCCAATTCTTCATTCATAGCTGCTACCCAATGTTCATTTTGGATGGCTTCCTCAAAACTACTAGGCTCAAAGGTTGCTAGAAAAGCAACGTGAGCTTGTTGTGATGAACGAAGCTGTCGACCTTCATTTATGTCACTAATGATTTGATTTGATGGATGGTTCTTTTGAATCCACTCTTTTGTTCTCCTTGGAGGAGCTTCTTGTTGTTGTTCTGGTATATCTTGATGATCATTGTTTACTTCTTCCTCATTGATAGTTGCTTCTTGTTCTACAATTTTATCTATGTCTTTTTTAGCCTCTGTCTCAAGATTCAAAGATTCTAGATCCTCATCATTACTCGCTATAACACCATCTTCGTCAAATGTAACATTTATGCTCTCCACTATATGTTTTCGTCTTAGATTATAGCATTTATAGGCCTTTCTTTTGCGTGAGTAACCATAAAAGATACCTTCATCAACACATGATTCAAACTTACCCAAATTTTGATCTTCACTTTTGATATAACATTTGCTTCTGAAGATTCTGAAATATTTTACATTAGTTGGTTTTCCTTTCCATAATTCATATGGAGTCTTGTTGCAATTATTTCTGAGAAGACTTCGGTTGATAATGAAGATTGTCGTATCAATTGCTTGAACCCAGAATTTTTCATCCAATTTTGAGTCCTTCAACATTGTTCTACCCATTTCCTGTACAGTTCTATTCTTTCTTTCAGCAACTCCATTTTGCTGAGGTGTTCGTGCTATTGAAAATTTCCTTTTTATTCCATTTTCATCACAGTATTGCTGAAATAATTTGGAAGTGAATTCTCCACCATTATCTGATCTTAAACACTTTATTTTCAAATCAGTTTCATTTTCAACCAACTCCTTGTAGATCTTAAAGCACTCAAATGCTTCAGATTTTTTCTTTAGGAAACTTACGGCTGTCATCTATCATTAACATGAAATATAATTCTACGTCTAAGCCTTTTGTTCTCACAGGACCACATAGATCAGTATGTATCAATTCTAATGGATGTGATGAAAAGTGTTCTTTTGTTTTAATTGGACTTTATTCTGCTTGCCATGCCGACATGCCTCACATAGTGTGTTGGAAGGTTTTGATATTTTCGGCATTTCTCATACAGCTTCCTTTTTGCTCATCCTGACAAGATTGTCAAAGTTTATGTGACCCATTCGTTTGTGTCATAACCAGCGTTCATCTTCTTTAGCTAGTATACATGCTTTAGTTTCTTTATCCAGAACATATATGTCGTTTGGAGCTCGACTTTATGTAGCCAAAATTTTACCATACTTGCCTTTCCTGATTTCACATTTTGTGAAGTTGAATAGCATTGTGTGTCCTTGATCACACATTTGTCCAACACTGAGCAGATTTTGATTCATTTTTTTTACCAATAGAATATTCTTGGATATAAAATCTTTGCTTCCGAGAGTGACGGTACCTGATCCTATAACATTTGAATATCCATCATTTCCAAAGGATATGGTTCCATCCTTCTTCTCTTTCAAGGATACAAATTTCTTTCTATCTCCGGTCATATGCGTTGAGAAACCGTTGTCAACATACCACACATCTTTATTTTTTTGAGCCTTGAGAGTGAGAGCATAATTATCAGTCTTCTTCTTCTTCCATGTTCGTTCATTCTATGGTTTCGAAGATTCTTCTGGAGGATTTTCAAGTCTGCAGTCTCTGGCTATGTGTCCAAAGTTTTGACATTTGTAACATTCCATATTATTTCTTAAATTTTCAAATATATTGATGTTTCGTTGAGCCCTGGGAGGTTCATATTTGAAGAATCTCTTGGAATTGCATTAGTTCCTAGGGTATGTGTGACATTCTACAGCTTTATGAAAAAAATTTCCACATGAATAACAATAGCCATGAAAAATATGTTAGTACCTGGATGAAAATATTCGTCGAGGAATTGTCTTCCAAGGATGTGCTTGCGAATCTTGTCCAATGAAGTCTTCATGTATGCCAGATCTCATAGGTTCATTGTATTTTGTTGTAGAAGGTCCTGCTTCTTCTTCTTTGTAACTGAGGCCAGTTCTGTCGTTGTAATATCGTTGATTGTTGATGAGTTCTTCCAATGCCCTTGAGCTGTTGGCATAGTTTTGGACAGTTTTTCCCTTCTTCACTTCCTTATGGAGCGAGACTACTTCGGCTTCTAATGCTTCCCTTTCTTGGTTGCTTTCTTCCAACTTCTTTTGAAGTGACTCTTCAATAAATTAGTGTTCTTCAAATTCAATTTTCAAACCTTGAACTTGTTCTTCAAGAGTTTTGGAACGGATCTTCTCCGCCTTGAGATCTTTTATAAGCTTGATTGCTTCTTCATAAAATTCATCTATGGTCCATCCTTCTTCTTCGTTGTTTGATACCTCTTGCTTATTGTGCTTGGGTTTATTATGCTTTGCCATAAGCAATACTCTCTCATTGGCTTCTTCTTCACTATCATTGTCTTCATCGGATGATGAGCTATCTTCTTTAGAGAGAAAGTTCCTTTTGGATCCTTGCTTGTTGAATTTCTTAAAGCCTTTCTTTCTTTTTGAGTTGTCATTACTTTTGTTTGGACATTTTGTTGCAAATGCCCAACCTCATTACAGCTGAAACATATCAATGGAAGTTTACCTTTGAATTGTCCCTTACCAATTTGTAGTTTTCTCATGGAGTAAGCATATTCTTCATCTGAAAGACCTTCTTCATCATCTCCCTTTTCTTCACACTTGCAGGTGCATGTATTTTCAATTGAAGGTTGTTTATCCTTATTAGTTTTATTAGATGCAACGAACACAGTTTCTAGATGTGAAGTACCCTCTTCTTCATCAAGTCTCATTTCATATGCTATGAGAACTCCATGTAATTCCTCTTTGTTGAGTTTGTCCAGATTTGCACTATATTCTAAGACCGATACCTTTGGGTTGAATCTCCCTGGTAACGTTCTAAGAATATTCTGTATAATAGTCTTCTCATCAACTGGATCTCCCAATCCTTCCAGAGTATTGGTTATTTCATCAACATATTGGAATTATGCAGAAATGTTGCAATCTTCTTTCATTCTGAGTTGCTCAATTTTTTCTCTATAGATTTGAAGCTTTGCTTCTTTGACATTTGATTCACCTGCATATATATTTTGAAGATTGTCCCATACATTTTTGGCGGTTTTACAACCCAACACCTTATGATAAGCAGATTCACTAAGTCCACTGATAATAATATTCTTTGCTTTTGCTTCATTTACCAAATATTCTTACCTTGTTCATCCGCGGTTGATGTAAATCCATTTTGAACAGTGTCCCATACTTCGTAACCTTGTGCCAAGAGCTAGACCTCCATTCTTCCTTTCCAAAGTGCATAATTATTTTCATTGAATAGAGGTACACCATTCTTGGTATGCTCCATGACCTCCTTCTAGCTGTTAAACTGCTATTGAAGGAACCAAGCTCTGAAACCAATTGTTGGAAATACTGAGAGGGGGGGGTGAATCATTATTCCTTTCAATTAGAGCGTTAGTTAATCTTCAATTAT
This sequence comes from Pinus albicaulis, assembly GCA_034641835.2. NCBI lineage: Eukaryota > Viridiplantae > Streptophyta > Pinopsida > Pinales > Pinaceae > Pinus > Pinus albicaulis. Next base: position 133,836 of record JAXQQM020081832.1, on the reverse strand, counting down.
TATCAGTGTTTGTACAATGATAGTAGAAAACAAGAGGAATACAAATGCACACATTTTTTAAGGTGGAAACCCACTCCAGGACAAAAACCACCTAATGCTTTTCTAATAATTCTTTAATATTCAACTCCAATTGAAAATAAAGCTCCAACTTCCTAGAATCTAGAAAAGCATTCTTCTCCATCTCCCACTAGATGGACGCTCCAACGCCCGAGATTCTTCAGTAGTCAACTGAACGGATGCCCCAACACCCAATGAGCTACAACTCACCCTAGCACCACCCTACCACCCTATAGAAGAATAAAAGAAGAATGGACTCCTGTATCAGGGAAAATGGTCCACTTTACAATGATATAGAATGATGTAGAAGAAGAAGATATACTAGACCATAACCCCAACTTTGACACAACCACCTAATGATGATCCTAGACCTCCCAACACTCCCTCTTCAACCCTTGGCAGATAGACACTAGTACAATTTGTACAATAATGTATTTACAATGACTAAGTACAATGATACCTTTACAATGATTGTATGCAGTGCTACCCACTTGAAGACTTCATATGATGAACTTCTTGTTGTTGTTATGCATCTTGGTTGTTTCTCTTGTCATGCTACCCTCTGCTGCACCTTGCTTTGTTTTTTTGCCGTAGAAAGTCAAGTCCTTTGCAATCCTTGACAACACATGATCTAGCTTTTTCTTGCCTTCTAGGAGCTCGATATTGAATCTGGTATATCTCTGTTATTTCAGATCATCAATATTTGATTTTCAGTCCTATAGTATTCCTCTGAGTCATATTTCCAATGCCACAGGTCTGACCCAATTTGGATTCTTCAAGAGAGATTTATACTCAATTTCTCACAATGCCCTAATTATGGACTATTTCAGCATAGCGCACTTGTATGGCATGCCACGTGTCATTGTTTCTTTATTTTTCTCTAAAATTGATAGAGCGAAAACTACAGCCTATGCACTATCTGCCACTTTTTACAAAATTCCAATCCGATACTCAGAGAGAGAGTTATAACGATTTTACCAAGGTCACTTCTTTGAGATGAATTTCAGGAGCCTCCAAAAAACCTTACTTCCACAGATAATATCTCCAAAAATGTTGTGCAAATTGATCTTAAACTTTTACTGAAGCTTCCTGAGGATATCGGCTTCGGCTTATAAAATTTTCAGCTTCTGAGCCTTCGTAGAAACAAAGTTAGAGCGAAAATTCCACGATGATCTGTTTCAGATGGCCGAATCCCTTGCCTAAGGAGGAAATGAAGATCACAATTTATATGAATGATTAAGTTGAGAGGGGCTTCAACAAGTGAACGTGGGAGGGATTTTAGGAGCTTAAAAAAATATTAATTATGACTTTTCAATGACCCATGCCCCAACCCCATGGGGTTTTAGCCCACTAACTAGGGGTACAAACTTCAAACATGAATATCTCTCAAACCATGAAGAAATACATGGCGTGCCATATATCAACGGAAACATCTCGAAAAGAAGAAACCATCAAAAGAATTATTGACCCAGAATATATTAATTTGATAGGTCAAAATTCCCATGCAATATTGGGTTAGCCCCTGGTGTTGCTTGGGTTGACATCAATGACAACCGTTGATCAACAATACCATGTTGCCATTCTTCGTCTTCATGAGTCATAGTAGAGCTTTCTAAAGGCTTAATGGGTGTTGAATTCTTTAAAGGGGCCATTTTAGAATCTAATATTGATATCTATTCTACAATATGCCCTTGGAATCAATTCAACTTGATTCTTCAAACAAGACTTGTGCAAATCGAAGAAAAAAAATGCACACATTTTACTTGCTTTTGAGGAGATTGATATTGAAATTGAATTATCTCTATAATTGAGGATCCTCAATATCTAAAATTCAGCCTTGTAGTAGCCTTCTGAAGCTCCTTTCAAATGCCACAAGTTTGATCTGATTTGGATTCTTCAAGGCAATGTTATGTCCAATCTCCCACAATGACCCAATTTTGGACTAGTTCGGTAGAGAAAAATTGTACGACTTGCCACGTGTCATTGTTTCCTCCTTTAGCTCTGAAATTGATAGACCGAAAACTACAGTTCGTGTGCTTGGGGCCACATTTTACAGAATTCCAATCCGATGCTTAGAGAGAGAGCTATGAATATTTTCCCACGATCATCTCTTTGAGATGAAATTCAGAAGCCTCAAAAAGCCCTAACATCCACAGATCACATCTCCAAAAATATCTGAAATTTTGCACGATGTTCCTTAGGATTACGGCTTCGCAATCTAAAAATTTCAGCTTCTGAACCTTCGTATAAAAAGCGTTATTACGAAAATACCACGATGACTTGTTTAGGTTAAATTCAGGAGCCTGCAAAATGACCTAACTTGCACAGATCATATCTCCGAAAATATTGCGAACCAAGCTCTAAAATTTTGCGACGATGTTCAACAGGATGTTGGCTTCACACTCTAAAAATTTCATATTTTGAACCTTCGCAGAAAAAAAATTATAGCGAAAATGCCACGATGACCTGTTTGGAGCAGTGAAACCCTAGAATCTCAAAGCTCTGATACCAAATGTTGTGAAACCAGCGCCAAAAAGAGATATCAACGCCTTAGAAATAAGCCACTTCGAGGGGGAAACCTCCAATACATTACATGAATGAAAAACTCTTGGATGATTCAAATTACAAAACCTCCTTTCTATATATAGGAGTCCATAGGGCCACAATGTAATCCTAGTGGGGCCACAATGTAATCCTAGCCGACCTAACAATAATAATTTAAGGGCTCAATAATAATAATATGGGGGTTACAAGGGTACAATAATAATAATAAGGGGGTTACACTAACAACAATAAGGGACTATACTAGTAATATAGGGACCTAACAAATGTTCATACACCTACCCCTATATCAGTTGTTCCACCCTATTCATTCACATCTACAACTGGTATCCATTTTACCCCCGCTCAAGGAGAATTCAATCAGGGCATAAACATGGCAGCCCTTGCTTTCTTGATGAATAGATATGCACCATTAAATCTACCCCAACTAATGAATGCAATGCCTCAGGACTATCTCAAGTTTCTCCCTAGATTTACTGGTTAAGATGAAATAACTGCAGAACAGCATTTGCCCTTGTTCTGCACATTTGCTGAAAATTTTAGTGTAGAGCATCTAGATGTTGTGATGAGATTTTTTGTGCAGTCTCTAAGTGGAGAGGAAAGAAAATGGTTCAAAGGATTACCAAATGGTTCAATAAATTATTGGGATGAATTAGAAAGACATTTCATCCAGATATGGGGAGAAAAAAGGGACCATGGTTATTCTTTAACAAAATTCAATGCAATAAAGAAGAAATCAAATGAAAATATGAATGATTTTTTCAAAAGGTTTAATAGGTTGTATAATAGTTTTCCCCTTGAAATGAAACCTAATCCTATTAGAGCAAGGGTTGTTTTTTTCTGGAGCATTTGAGCTGGATTTTAGTTTTACATTGAGAGAAAGAATATCCCCCACCCTTGAATAGATTCAAACTGAAGCCTTAGAGATTGAGGCAAATATGTCTGTTGTTGGGAAAGTTCGAGATAAAGAAAAAGCCAAAGAAGAAGCCTCATCTCAAGATCAGAGGATCGATGATATGACTAAGGTCATAAAAAATTTGTCTAACAAATTAGTAAAGATGGAAATAGACAACAATAAACCTGCAAAACTAAACAGAGGGGTTTTTAATCCCCAGTCCAGAAAACAGCCCCTGCATATTTTCCAAAGAGAAAGAAAGAATCAAGATCAAGTGCAAGCACCTTTACATATAGAGGCAACACCATCACGTTTTGTTGATGATAATGAAAAGGAAGATGAAGATCAAATTTATGCTGTGTATATGGAGGATGGTGAATCAGAAGAAGAAATTGAGAAAGAATATGAAGAGGAAAGTAAACAAACTGATATCTCATTTGATCAAGAAGAAATGGATGATTACTTGAAATAGTTTATTGATTTTATGCAATCATAATTGCATAAAAATTATGATTTGAGGTAAAAGGAGAGATTGAGAACTCAAGATGATGAAGAGAAAGAATCAGAATCAGTACCTACTCCAATGGCGACTCCACTACAGAAGAACCAAATTAAAAAATTAGACAAGGGGAAACAGCCCATGAATCAAGATAAAGAAAAATAAAAACAGCAGGCTGATTCTTCCCAAATAAAACATAATGATCCTAATATGTTGGGGAAGATTGTTACTGTTTCTGATCAAACTACAAATTCAAACAGAAACCAAGAAGAACCTAAAAAGTTGACAAAACAAAATCAAAATTTTAGTTTGTCAAAAGGGTTAGAAAAAGTGAAGATTCAAGTACCACTTCTCGAGTTGGTCAAAACCCCTGGTTATAAGAAGGAAATTGCAGAGTTTATTAATTTATCTCAGTCTGACGAGGTGGGTGATATAGTGAACCTGCAAGAGGAGAAACCAGTGGTTACTTTTGGACCTCATGTTGAAGAGGTAGATTCTTCTGTTCCACCTTTTTATATATCAGTTCTGTTGCATGATTTCATTTTACATAATTGTATGCTAGATTCTAGTGCATCACATAATCTAATGCCACTGTCTGTGATGAAAGAGTTAAATTTGCAAATTACCAAGCCATATAGAGACCTTTATTCCTTTTGATTCAAAAAGGGTGAAGTGTGTCGGTCTTATCAAAGATATGGTTGTTTCCTTAGCTCAAATTCCAGCTAAGAGTATTATGATGGATGTGGTAGTAGCAGATATTCCAGCTAGATTTGGTATGTTGTTGTCCAAATCCTGGGGGGGAAAACTTGGAGGGGTTTTGAAATTAGATTTCACATATGCCATCATTCCTATTTTTAATGGGGAGGAAAGGAGGTTATACAGAGAAACCAAATTTTCGAAGACTACTACCAAAAAAGATGCAGGTAATTCCCCCGTTTATGGTCAAGAGAAGGAGGATCTCTCTTGCTTCATGTTGCATGAAGATACAGAATTTGCTGAAGATTCACAAAAGCGGCTCACTTCAGCCAATGTACATAAAGAGTTGCATTCAAATAAAATTTGGAAGTGTTATTTTGATGGTGCATTCTCTAAGGAGGGCACCGGAGCTAGATTCATATTTGTATCACCTGAAGGTAACCTTGTACCTTTTTCTTTCAAACTCGAATTCAAATCCACTAATAATGTAGCTAAATGCGAAGCATTAATTTTAAGTCTAAAAATAGCTAGACAGATGGGAATTCAGTCTATCTCTGTTTTTGGTGATTCTGAATTAATCATAAGGAAAATTAAAAATTGGTGTCAGAATAAGCATCCCAGATTTAGGTCCTATAGAAATGAGGTATGGGATCTAGTTGAAAAATATTTTGAGGCCTTTACTTTATAGTTTATTCCAAGATAAGAGAACAGAATGGAAGATTCATTGGCAGTCGCAGCCAGTACATTCAAACCACCAATCAATCCAAGGTTGAGATATGAAATTGAGTTGAGACACAGGCCTTCAATTCCTGATAATGTAAAGCATTGGTAGGTCTTTGAGGATGATGAGAAGGTTAATCAGTTCTTGACGATGATTGGAAATTTTGAAGACAATCAGATTGATTTAGAAGTGGATGAAAGTGATCAAGGTGAAATGTCTAAAAATCTGAAGCAGACAATTGGAGACCAGAAGATAATTCAGTTGAAAGATAACATTTTTCCCAGAGGTTTGGTACCTCTTGAAAGACTGTTTTATGCTAACAATGTGGCAGTAAAACAGAAAAAGGTATCCCAAGATGGAGAAATGGAGGACTACAATTTAGGAACTCAACATGAGCCTAAAATAGTCAAATTGTTCAAAGGAGTTCCAAAGGAATACAAAGAGAGGTATGTAGATTTTTTCAAGCAGTTTATGGATGTATTTGCATGGTCATATGAAGATCTGAAAACTTATGATAAAAGTATTATTCAGCATAAAATCCCATTGAAAGATGGGATTAAGCCTCATAGACATAATCTCAAACAAATTAACCCATTATTGTTGGCTCTAATTGAAAAAGAGGTAAAGAAACTTTTACAAGCAAAGATTATAGTTCCTCTAAGATATTCAGATTGGGTTTCCAATCTTGTGCCGGTCAAGAAGAAAAATGGAGAGATAAGACTATGTGTAGATTTCAAAAATTTGAATAGAGCTTCACTGAAGGATAATTATCCTTTTCCAAAGATGGACTTTGTCTTTTCAGAAAGTAACTGGAGTATACAGGTTATCCATGGTTGATGGTTTTTCCGGGTATAATCAGGTTATTGTGGAAAAGGAAGATCAAAAGAAAACTGCTTTCACTACACCCTGGGGAACATTCATGTATACTAGGATACCATTCAGCCTCATGAATTCAAGAGCTACTTTCCAAAGGGAAATGGATATTGCGTTTGTAGGGGAAAATTTTGTAGTTATTTATCTTGATGATGTTACAATTTTTTCAAGTTCTGATGATGAACACCTACAGCATTTGCAGAAATCCTTTTTAAAATGTAGGAAATATGGATTATCATTGAATCTGAAAAAATCCTTGTTTTCTCTAGAAGAAGGAAAATTTTTGGGTCATATAGTTTCAAACCAAGGAGTGAAGATTGATCCAGCAAGGGTTGAAGCCATACAGACAATCCCACTGCCTCGAAGTAAGAAGGATATTCCAAGATTTCTTGGAAAAATCAATTTTCTGAGAAGATTTTTTCCAAATTATGCTGAGATTATCAAGAAAATAACAGATATGTTGAAAAAGGATGTTGAAGTAAAGTGGTACAAAGATGCAAGGGAATATTTTGGAAGAATTAAATAAGCTCTCCAAGAAGCTCCTATTTTAATCAGTCCAGATTACTTGAAGCCATTTCAAATTTTCTCATTTGCGTCTTCTTCTACAATTGTTGTTGTGCTACTACAAAAAAATGAAGAAGGAATTGAGCAGCCTGGAGCTTTTTTTAGCAAAGTGCTTCGAGATGCAGAACTAAAGTATAATATCTTGGAGAAACAAGTATATGCTTTGGTTAAATCATTGAAGGCTTTCATAACTTATATACTTCATTCTCAAATTGTAGCATATGTGCCTAATTCTGCTGTAAAGGATGTATTAGTACAGAGTGATGTTGAAGGGAAAAGAGGGAAATGGATTGCTAAAATCCAAGAATATGATTTGGATATCAAACCAAAAAATCTAGTCAAAGAACTAGGACTGGCTAAATTGTTAACAAAATCTAATTTCCAAGCTTTGGGAATCAGTTTACTTGCACCTGTAGAAGAAGTCACTGAAGAATCAAATCACATTCAGACAAAAGCAGCAATTAAATATAAATTCCTCTATTCAAACTGGTACAAATATATTATTCGTTATTTGTGTTTCCTTTATTGGCCACGTTCAATCAACAGAGCTAGGCACGGAGCCTTGAAACTTAAAGCTCAGCCTTATGTTATAATTGAAGCTAAGTTGTATTGGAAATATCTTTCTGGTGTGTTGTTGTTATGTCTAACAGAAGAGGAAACTATATAAGTAATTAAATAATATCATAAGTGCTTATGTGGAGGTCATTACAGTTTGAAAGTAATTTCTCATAAGATTCTTAAATTAGGTTTTTATTGGCCCTCTTTATTTGTGGACGTATACAGGACTGTTAGATGTTTTCAAAAATTCCAGTTGTTTGCAGAAAAGAAAAGGTTAGCTCCTTTACCTCTTCTCCCTACTTTTGTTGAAGAACCTTTCAGACAATGGGGATTGGATTTCATTGGGGAAATAAATCCACCATCAAGTGGGCAATTTAAATGGATTTTGACTGCAACAAATTATTTTACAAAATGGGTAGAGGCAGTCCCTTCCAGAAGAGCAAATGATTTGGTTGTAATGAAATTTTTGGAAGAAAATATTTTTAGCGGATTTGGATGTCCAATGAAGATTGTGACAGATAACGCTCAAGTTTTCAACTCAGTCAGGTTTATAAACTTCTGTAAACTTATAATATGATATTTTCCCATTCCACAGCATATCACCCTCAAGGAAATGGATTAGCAGAATCCTCTAATAAAACGTCGGTGAAAATCTTGAAGAAGACAATAAATTAGAACCAGAAGAATTGGGATTCAAAGTTGGTCTTTTCTTTATGGGCAGTGAGGATGACTACTAGGAGATCCACTGGTAAGTCACCTTATGAATTAGTATATGTGACCCAAGCATTGTTTCCCACTCAGTTAGTAAGGCCAGTAATATATTTTCTTCAAGATTCTCAAGAGGAACCTAATGCCTTGATTAGAAGAATGAATAGAGTGATGGAATTGAGTGAAAAAATAAATAAGGTTAGAGACCATTTGGTCACTTATCAGGAGAAAATGAAGTCCATTTTCGATAGAAAAGAAAAATAAATCATGTTTCAAAATGGAGATCTGGTACTAAAATGGGATACAAGAAGAGGGGATAAAGGAAAGCATGGAAAATTTTATCCTTTATGGTATGGTCCGCATAAAATCCTTGAGGCCGGAATGAATAACACTTTCATGTTGGAAGGTCTTGATGGAGAAGCAGTAGAACTGCCTGTGAATGGGCAGTATTTGAAACACTATTTCCAACACTAGAAGCAGTCATTTCATCATTGTACATATCCGGTTTCTTATCATTGTATATTTTTCATCAAGCAATTTTTGACTCCATGCCCGAAGTGAAGGCACTGATCTGTAGGTTCTTAGTGTTTCATAGCAAAAAACACTATCCCCGGGTGGAGCCAGATGTTGTGGATCATCTGCATATCCTTTTAATTTTATATTAAAAATAAAAATAAAAAATCTGAAATTGAAAGAAAAGAAAATATGCTAAAGTATTATAGTTTTATACTTTGGCATAAAAGGAAAATGTTTTTAGTTTGATGTATTAAAGTTTAACTGTTTTAAACTTTGTACAAGTGGGTTTTGTATCAAAATATTAAAGGCCGATCAATTCAATTGGCGAAGAGTGCTGATATTCAAAGTCTGAACCAGATGACCCAACCCGCGGGCACTACCAGCATGATAGTTAACGAAATGGGTGCCTCCACAGTTGACTGGGTTGACTACGGAGGCGATGAAGCTCAATGGTGGATATCGACTGCGGGGGCACCAGCCGGAGTTTTCAGCCATACCCCGAGACCCCCCACAATGACGTCATATGTTGAATGGAGAACAGTTGTTTTTCGTGTCAAATCAGTCCAATTGGTTCTTCCTGATGATTATTGCAAAAGAAAAAAGCCTTATTGTGGAGTGTGAAGAACCGATTATGTCTGATACGCAGAAAGGGATTAACAGAGCAATTTGGGCTAGAATATTTATTGATTATATCAATTCCAAATCAGATCAGGAATTAGAGGAGAATGATATGTAGGATAGAATGTTGTATGCACTGGAAATTAATAAAATGATTATCAGGAATGATCTTAGAAAGGCTGCAGAAAATAAATTAATAGAAATAAAAGAAGCAATAAGTGAATTTGATAAATATTTTGATAAAATGACAAGGGTAGGCCTGCCATCAAGTTGGGGAGTTGAGGGGAATCTTCTGCCATGGAGCTCTTATGAGAATTTACTAGTGATGACAAAAATCAATATTGACAACAGGCATGAGAAGACTCAGATACTTAAAGGAGAGACAATGGTCAACTTCTTGCAAAAACATTTTCAACTTTTGTGGATGGTAAAAACTCTTTTCTCTGAAAGGCCATATTATGACCGAATTATTGCATTCATATTGGAGTATCATAATCTGACACATTCATCCAAGACGAAGGTAGAAATATGGAAAAAGTGCAGAGCTTGGACTATTGACTTGCCAAAGGGATCAGCAACAAAGAAAGACAAATCAGTTGATCAAGGAAAAGAAGCCACATCATCAGCAATTCCTATAGATTAGGATATTTACTTTATGTTATTTTCTGAAGTCAATGAAATTGTAAAAATACATTTTCAAGGCATGTGATAGACAACCTTCAAATTCATGAAGTAGTTTTGGTAGTTAGAATTGGTTACAGCAGTTCCAAACTGCTTTTTATTGTATTTAATGTAGTTTCCAAGAGGAAGGAAGGTTCTGAGTTTTGGACCTTCAAAGCCTAATTTTTGCACTCAGAGATTGACAAGTTAATGAATGAGTATGAAAGTTTCTATCATTTTTTTAATGTCGAAATGTATTCTCAGTTTACGTTATTTTTTCCATCTATGAATGAAACAGAGTTATGAGCAGCCGACCTCTTTATAAGTATGTATTTCAGAGTTAAAAAACCTTAATTTACGCTCCTCTGTTTTAACTATTTCTTCATATACTTCTTCTGGATTTTGAAATGATATTTTATGTATAAAACAACATATCAGATTGAATTTCTCCCTTTTGTTTCTTCTGATTCTTTCATTCAACATTGGCTAAAGATAGCATTGTAGAATGTTCATATATTTGATATTTAAGGGTTTTATTTTTAATATTTTAGGGTTGATAAGACAGAGACAAATATATACATTCGTGACATAATCAGATAGATGTCTTAAGCATTGATTCCTTATCATAGCTAAGGGATTGTTTCTTAAGGTACAACAACATGTATAAAAAAAGGAGCTCAAATTTAATGAAAAAATATAAAGGGGTATATAAAATGTTAATGAAAAAATGGATACCTACAATATCTAGTGAAAGTAGGGGTTTTTAAAATTGGGAAGGTGTATTGGGTTCATATTGGTAAGGGGTAAATAATGTGATTTTTAAATGTATTTTCCAATATGTAGTCAAACTAAGGGTATTGTTTAGTATGCTATGAACGCACGTGATATGTCAGAGGTTTATTGAGTGAATCCCCCACGATTAGGATCTACCTTTACTCCTCCTTTAGATATCACGTGTCTGAGGTACTCTACTTCCTCTTTTCCAAAGGTGAATTTGGACATATTTGCATAAAATTGATTTTATTCAAGTATAGTGGGAACTTTTCCACATGTTTTATATGCTACTTCAATGTTTTACTATAGATTAGAATATCATTAAGGAAAACTAGCAAAAGCTTCCTTAAGTGTGCTTGGAATACCTTATTCCTCGTTAACCCAAAAGGCACAGGTTAACCCAAAAGGCATTATTTACACTCGTAATTACCCTCATGAGTTTGAAAGGTGGTCTTCACAAGGTCTTATAATCTTATTCTTATTTGGTAGTATCCATATCTCAAGTCAAAGTTTGAGAAATATTTGACTCCAAGAAGTTCATCTAACATTTCAACTATGAAGGGTATAGGAAACTTGTTCTTAAATGTTATCTTGTCCAATCCTCTATAATATACACATAGACTAAACAATCGATCCCTCTTCCAAACTAGAATCACTGGAGTAGCATAAGGGCTTCTACTTTTCATGATGATACCACATTTTAAGAGATCTTGGACTATTCTTTCAATTTTAGTTTTCTGATGATGTGGATATCTATATGACTTGATGTTGATATGGTTTGATCCTTCTTGACTTCGATTATGTTCTCAATCTCTCTTTCAAGGGGTGTCTACAGGGAAGATCTTAGAATAACTTCTTGTGTTTTTGAATTAACTCTTGAATCTAATAGGGTTCTTTTCCAATAAATTTTGAAGCCATCATCTCCATTTGCACATTATATGTTGGAGATCATTTTCAGATCATATTCACCATTTAATGGGATGACACAATCTTATTTTTAGGTGGTTGAAAACCATATAAATTATATTTTTTTCCTTCCCATATAAAATTTATAATTTTTTTTATGGTTGGTTGAGTAAGTGCCTAAGGTTTGTAGTCATTGGACACTTAGGAATATATCCACTCTTCCAAGTGGTATGGTGTAAAATAGGGATTATAAATTGTAGTCACGAATATGAAATTTAACCTTATGGCATTTTCCCACTCTGATTTTCTTACCTTCTGCGACCATCATTTTCATATTATGCATTGGACATGTGAAAATATTGAACCTTTTTGCAATATTTGAATCCAAAAAATTGTGATTTCTTCTTGTATCTATTAAAACAATTACATTTTTTTTTATATGTCCTTTTAAATTTGAAGTTTGGGGTTGAGCTATTCCTGTCATGGATGATAGCGATAATTGTGGAACATTTTCACTATCTGATCTTGAGGAGAATTATTGAGAATCCTCAACTTATTCTATGCTTGATTCTTCATTTTTTGAATAATTACTTGCTTCACATTTATATAAGTTCTTGGTATCATTTCCTTTAAAACATTTGTCTCTAGGGTCATATTTCTCACCACAACATTTACATTTACCTTCTTTTATTATTTGCATGTCCATATAGATATTCCTCCTTCTCATAGAGGTGGTGGAGCATACTTTGTATTTTCCATGTAAGAAGTTTTGGGAAACCATCGACTTGAATACACTTTTTCAACTTTTGGCAACGATATCCTTTCAAATTTATTTTCTACAACTTTTGATTTATATCTTGCTTCTTCTATAGATGTAACATCATGAAGCTTAATTTCCTTATAGATATATTGTTTAAGTCACATGAGGCACGATTGAATAAGGCATTTTTCTCATAATTTGGGTACTCATGTAACTAGTGTTTCCCATTCTTTAGTATACTCATCCACATTTTTATTTTGTTGTAATATGGTGAGTTCTGTGAATAACTCTTCTTCCTTGACATCCTGGAACCGTTTAATGAAAGTGTCGCTCAATTTACTCCAACTAGTTGCATATGTTGACTTCTTCCACCACACGTACCAATTATATGCATCACCTTCAAGTTGTATAGAAGCATGTTTGATTTTTTCATCATTGTTGTCAATATTGTAAATCTAAAAATACTCATCTACTTTATTGAACCATGCTACACCGTGTTTCTCATTATTGTCAAGTTTCGATAACTCGATCTTTGCTCTTCGTTGGTATGTGACAATCAGTGCATTGAATGAAGGGATTTGGTTTGAAATCATCATATTTTTAAGATTCGGTATATTGTTTTTTGGATCGGGTATTGTAGATGAATGTGGAGATTCAAGAGTGTGATGTGAATCTGACAGTTTTGATGTATTTGAAGGGTCTTGTTTTTTAGTGGCTGTAATATTCTTTGATTGAAATATCATGTTCAACATACTCATCGTTTGATTGTGATTACGATTAACCTGGTTTTGTAGGTCTTTGTGGTCCTTTTGTATGGCATTACAATTTTCCTAGAAATGAATGATTCTCCAAGCTCTTTGTTTTCTTGTGGATCATCGCAATTTTAGCATCAGCTTGACTGAAATTTTTCTCAAAATCTTCTAGTTTTTTACTAAAATCACTCATTGTCATTTTTCGAGTCACAAGTGGTGTATTCCATTCCAGTTTGACTCACCCTTTTTTTTAACTAATTAAAATTATATAACTACTAATTATATATTTATTAATTAAGTATATAATTATAAAAGTATATTAAGTTATATGATTATGAAACGACGACTTGAGACTGGACGTAGGAGAGTGATGTTTGGGATGAAACAAGGTTCTTGTTGGGATGTGCGGGGGATAAACAATCAGTAGGGAATAAGGGCGTCGGGGGCTCAAGCACACAAAAATTAAGTCATAACACGGCGGAACACTAGTGACCAAGGGACAAAACGAAGGACATTCGATCAGTGGTGGTTTGATGCGAATGGCGGACATGCATAGAAAAATTCAAGGAAACAATGGTCTAACTCAATGATAAGGGTATTACAGCATTAGCAGAAGTGATAAAACAAAATTGCGATCTACTTTGTATTCCACAGCATAACAGGCGAAGGAAACAATGACTAGCTCAATGAACATGGATCAACGTTTGGCTCGGATACCAAATGTTACAAAGACAATTGATGTTAAAAATAATAGGTGTTCTTATATATATTTTGTATGAGAAATTGAATGATGATGTTTACAATGACGACCCCTGGCTTAAATATGGCCTCAGTGCCTTTACATGAGGGTCATGATATTTTTATAGTGTCCCTTCTTCCTAAATTAATCATAATTAATATACATTTGATTTTTATACATATTTTTATACGTAACAACTAATTCATTACTGTTATTCAAGGAAAAACACTAAACCTAGAATTACCTATTAGTGGTCCATAAGGGGGCATGCTTTCACTTCTACCATATGCCTCCGGGTCTTGGGCCATTAAATCATTTCCTTACATCTAAGAAAAACATTTCTTAGCCAAGAAAAAGAAATTTTAGGACATACTCCACAAAACATGTCTACATTTTGCCTTAAATTTTTCTTTTGAATTATTAACAAAAAATATTAAAATTAATTATTATATGGTTTCATCAATCAACGAAAACATTGGGAAAGTTCAAAAGATTTTTGAATGAGAGGGGAAATACTTAGAACCTAATTAAATACTTATAAACCCTACAATTTTCTGAGCTTTGGAATAGTTTCGATAAAGATAGAATTAATTGACTCGAGAGTTCAGGTAAGGCAACCTTGCACTAAGGCAATTTTCACATGGCAATTTTCTTTTTGGGAGCTTTCAAATTCCATAGTTTATCGTCTTATAAAAATAAACTCTCTTGTTGCTCAAAGGCATTGAAGTGCGGGAGGAGGTTAAAATATAATGGCATTTTGTCTCACTTTAGAGTTGAGGTATAATACTTTTTTTAGGAAAATGCAATGTGATATTATTAAGTTGACTGGCTTGTTGGACTGTGTATCATGATATTATTTAGCTAACTAGTTTGTTGTGTGGTGTATCATATTAATTGATTTTTAATTTAAAATCAAATAAAAATGAGAAATTCATATACATATATCAATTAAAACATTGGAATATATTTTTTGTAAAATTGAAAATTATTTATACAATTAATAAATATTTAATTTTTCTCTAAGTGTCTAAAAGTGGGCGTTCCCCTGCATTGATATGATGCCATATCACAAAAAAGGGGACACGATGCTCACTATACTTGGCAGGTTGTATGTGCTCCCATCACTTCATCGATCATGGCACGAAGATGACACAAGGTTAAACGCCATTTGAATATTGGAGGTGGCATAGAGAGGTACACGGGACTCAATAGGAGAATTCTATCAGATTCACAGAGATGGAGGAAAAATTTGACAGTATTGACTGTAAGTTGACCATTCTAGCTATGAGATCAGCAAAAATCTCCTTCTCTTCATATGACTCACTGGATTTTTTCTTCATAGTTTTTATGGCTCGCTGGTTTTTTTCTTGCAACAGTAGTAGTCATTTTTGTCTTCTCATGTTGATGTATGTCAAGGTCTGGCACAACAAGCTTGATTTTATAATTTCCTTTTTAAAATATGCTCTAGTCATACATGGTCTTAGCAACCTCAAGACTTTAAACTTATGTTACTAGTCTCGATTCCCTTTGGTAAAATAAATGGAAAAAAATGATTTATGTAATCTCAATTGATGTAATGCAAAGTGCCTAGCTTTTAAAAGTATATATATTTAATTTAATATATAAATATTTTATTTTTATTTAAAATAACTAATTAAAAATGAAATATACTTTAGTAAGTATTTTGGAATTAATTCGTGAAAGTTAATGGAAATTTTAAGGAATTGATTACTCTTTAATTTACAAATATTGTATGTAATTTTATTAAATAAAAATAATCATTATAGTACCCTTTCACATTGAAAAGCGAACATTTCTCAGAAGGAAAGAAAACTTCAATGAAAATCCAACATTGAAATTAAGTGCTTGAAATGCAATGGCATCGAGTGCTTGGTAGTCCAAGAAGGCATTACCAAAGGTGTCATCTCGAGGTATTAAATGACATAGTGAGTTTGTGGATGTCAAAATTTAAAAGGTCAAATATTGAAAAATCTTAACCATGTCCTAAGATTTTTCCATATATGTGGTTATGGATACCCTCAAACAAGGTACATATTTGTCAAAAAGTCAACTTAACAAGATCAATAGCTACAATGCAGCATAGTCCCTACCTCTACCACTAATTAATTGATTAAGGCTATGCCTCTTTGTGTAAGGCATGAATTTTGTCATTATTTGAGAATGTTTGCATTGCTGCAATCTATCGTTATTTTTGCATCCGCACCTCTGTATCTCACACAATGAAATCCATCTTCGCATGCTTTCCTATGCAACTTTGTTTCTCGCATAATGAAAGCCACCTTTTCATATCTTCATACGAGCTCCCATACTTCGTATAATTTCTGCAATGCGCACATTGAAATATTTATCTGCATCTCTACATTCTGCACAATTTGTTATTAAGGTTGTGTCTCTTTGTGTGGAGTTAAAATTTCTTTCACCTGCACTAATAAATAATATGGATTTTTATCCTATTAAAACACGTCATTATTACAGGGGCCAAAAGCAAGCATGTTATCCATATCATTTGTCCACATCAAACCATATATTGATAGAACCAAGGATTACCAATAAACATTAGTGTTGATAACCTATTATATCAAGTAATATTTGTAATGATAACATGTGACATGCAAACTGTTGAAAGAATTTAATACCAAAACATGTAAGAAAGGACAAGTGTGCAAGGCAACCATATATGAAAAAATTGTGTCCAGACAAAAATGTTTGCGAAGATACGGAACCTGTAGTGACAGATACTGACTACGATGCAGATGACTCCACACTCATAATTGAAAAAATAATTAAGGCTTATTAGTACTATTAATATCTATTCAATGAATCACCAAGTCCTACTAGTACAACTAGTTGAGGATCGGCCTTGTTAGCAAGGCGACCTAGAATCAAACCTCATGGGGGGTGTTTTTGCCTTGTACTAGGGGGAGGACACATGCTAAAAAATCCATTCATCTTAGGGCTAGTGTGGCCTAGACTGGGTGCGATCCCCAAGTGACTTTGACGGATTATATGCCCCTGGGTCATGGTTCCTCAAGCCACAGGTCAAGCCTCAAGGATCACAGACAACTTGACAAACAAACAAAAAATATATATTCAATGAATTGATGCACAATCACGCCATTTCTCAAGTGCTTAATATCACTTACTTTGATGAATTGTGTAATTATTACTAGTTGTAAACATATCAATAAAATTATATCTATCGATATTATAAAATAGTCTTTTCAACATTTATTCTGCAAATTGACATGTCTTTGAGTGCTTAGTAAAATTTACTCTTGTAAATAATTCAAGAAAATGCACAGGTCTCCGCAACCAGTATTCATCATAGCAAATTGAAACGATGTGTGTATCTCCTTCTCAAAATGATTTTTATTTGCATATTTATTCCACACGATGGAATCTTCCTTGATCCGGATTTATGCAAGAATGCAACAAAATACACATATATCCCTAGATACAGAGATGCAGCGAAAATAATGCATCATTTTATTATAATAAAATGATTGAAATATGCTTACAGACAGGGCACTGGTAGCTTATCTATGAGAAGAGATGTGGTGGCTACAGGCCTCTTAATTGTGTTACAATACATCCATAACAGAAAACAGCTACGGCGCTGGTAGGCTTATCTCTGAGAAGAGATGTGGCGGCTACAGGCCTCTGAACTGTGTTACATTGAGAAATAATGGAAATGAATGAGCGAGGGCACTGGTAGCATATCTCTGAGAAGATATGTGATAGCTACAGGCCCCTCCACTATGTTACAATGAGGCTCGAAGGCCTATTTATTGTTGAGAAACAATGTAAAACCCTAAACATCCAAAAACCCTAGGAGATGAAGCACCAAAACTGTGGGTCCCGTTTGGGTAAATTGGTGTTTCAACTTCCCGAGGACGTAAATTTGGCATCTGATCTCTTTTTGACTCGCTCAATGGCTCATTAGAAAGATCTATCTGAGGGGTACAACTTTCGGTGTGAGAAAAATAATTCTATAGACTCGTGTTGCTCCTGGTTTTCCCAAAAAACGTCATTTAGGGCCTCAAAACGGCTCTAAAAGTTTAGGACCCGAAAAACTGCTAAAAATAGTAAGTTGTGTTGCAACTTAAAAACAGAAATAAATGATTGTGGGGGTTAAAATTTAATAGGTGGGTGGCCACAAATATCCACCTGGATCATTAGTGCCCCAAAATGGCTCCATGAGTGCAGGACCCGAAAACCTGCTAAAAATAGTAAATTGTTGGAAGTGACGAACTGAAAGAGTTGATGGTGCGGGTCCAAATGGAATACGTGGGTGGCCACTGATATCCACCTAGATCATTCCTCCCTCCTTAGGAAGCAATGGTCCCCATTATGTTAAGTTCCTCCATGGGGGGGCAAATTCTACTGAACTTGGTATTGGATTTGTCCAGGATATCGCGGACCTGTTGGCGAACGTGCTGGATGTAGATGCGTTTTTGATGGGCAGTCGTTGAAGGATCTAGGAAATGTTATCCATCATTGCATTCATTTTTTTCTCGAGGGCCTCCTCGAGCAAGATTTTCATAGGATCTCCTGCTCCCTCGTCTTTCTTTCCTTTCGCCATGGGGGGTTGTCGGGGTTCGTGAGGTTGAACTCCTTATACCTCAGCTGCGTTGGGGACATGAAAAGAAAAATAGAGAAAGAGAATACCACTCTGATACCATTGATCCATATTTATGCAAGAACACAACAAAATACACATATAGCCATAGATACAGAGATGCAGGGGAAATAATGCTTCACTTTATTATAATCAAATGACTAAAATATGCTTACAGACATGGCGCTAGTAGCTTATATATGAGAAGATATGTGGTGGCTACAGGCCTCTGAACTGTGTTACAATACATCCATAATAGAAATAAATATCTAGGGCATTGGTAGGATTATCTCTGAGAAGAGATGTGGCGGCTATAGGCCTCTAAACTGTGTTACATTGAGACATAATGGAAATGAGCAGGCGAGGGCACTGGTAGTGTATCTCTGAGAAGAGATGTGATGGCTACAGGCCCCTCCACTGTGTTATGATGAGGCTCGAATGCCTATTTATTGTTTATAAACAATGTAAAACCCTAAACATTCAAAAACCTAACCCTAGATGATGAAGTGCCAAAACTATGGGTCCCATTTGGGTAAATTGGTGTTTCAACTTCCCGGGGACGTAACCTTGGCATCCGATCTTCGTTTGACGTGATAAATAGCTCGTTAGAAAGATCTATTTGAGGGGTAAAACTTTTATTGCGAGTAACATAGGTCCAAGGACTCGTGTTTCTCTCGGTTTTCCCAAAAAACGTCGTTTAGGGCCTCAAAACGGCTCCAGAAGTTCAAGACCCGAAAAACTGCTAAAAATAGTAAGTTGTGATGCAACTTAAAAATGAAAGAACTGATGATGGGGGTTCAAATGGAATAGGTGGGTGGCCACCGATATCCACCTGGATCATTAGTGCCCCAAAACAGCTTAGAGAGTGCAGGACCCGAAAACCTGCTAAAAATAGTAAGCTATTGGAAGTGATGAACTGAAAGAGTTGATGGTGCGGGTCTAAATGGAATAGCTAGGTGGCCACCGATATCCACCTAGATCATTCCTCTGCACCTCCACACTCCACACGTGTAATGATTATTCTTTGTAAACATATCAAGAAGATTGCATTTATCAATATTATAAAATACGATTTTCAACATTTATTAGCCGAGTCAATGTGTAATCAACACATTGTTTGAGTGCTTGGTACCATTTATTGCTTGTAGAAAAGATAAGAAAATGCATATGGCTCTGCAACTAGTATCCATTATAGTATATTGAAACAATATGATGCACACACTTCTTGCACACATTACCTCGTTTCCTAGCAACATTTTGGTGAAATGTTACATAGATTCAATTAACCTCCCACGACACAGATTACAGGATATAAACGAATAATCAACATGTAATTAGGAAATCCTTCAAGTGCTTGATATAATATTAAAATAATAATGAAGTCTTAGTCCTATGATGAACCAAAGCTCCCTTCCCAGCTAACATAAGCATTTATTTGGTGAATCATCGCACAATCATGACATTGTTTCAATGCGTAATATCATTCACTCTAATGCATTATGTAATGAGTAATGTTTGTTAACAAATCAAGAAGATCATATGCATCGATATTATAAAATAGTATTTTTGGTAATTATTTAACGAATCCACTCATAAAAATTTCTCCGTAACCAGTATCTATTCTAGAAAAGTGGAAGAATGTGCGGAAGCACGATATGTGCGGTAGATCCATACAAGTCAACTTCCCACGTCATGGATTAGCATATATTAAAACTTTAATTAAGGCTTAATCCTGTGATTAACATATATCATTTTATATATTAATGGCAAGTATTATTGAAATCATAAGCATTTTTCGCAGAGTAATGATAAAATCATTATATACTTAGAGCTTATGAAAATTCAAGCCTATTGAATTTCACTAGTGGTTCTTGTTTCTTTATTCTTGTTTTCGTGCTACAGAGTTGTGATGTTTTTACATTGTTTATAGTAAGATGAAATTGTATTGGGTTTATATCATCTAAAGGTTTTCCAGGTCACAATGAAGAAGCGAACAAAGATGAATGAAATATGGACCCTTGTTAAGAATATAGAAATGAAATGGAGGATGAAGTATAAGTATTCTTGTTTCAACGTTGCAGAAAGCAACATGGCACAGTATACATCACTTAGTAAACCCATAATATTTACAATATTGAGGACCAAAATTCAGTGTACATGAATGAATAAAGTAGCAAGTTCAATTGACATTTATGAGAAACTCATAAGTTATAGATGCACCCTTTATGGCAAGATAATTTATATTATTGTTTGTCTTGTTTGCTTAGTTATCGTCTTGTTGTGCACGAGGACGATGAAGAAGCTGAGAAACCTCCGTAATGAAATACAAAGAGAGGCAATTGTATTTTTTTCAATGCTCAAAGATAATATCCATTAAAGATAAGAAATTAGAGAATGGGGTGACAACATCTCCGAGATTTGTTGTGAAAAATATAGAAGTATATGTAAAGGACTTAGTATGATATTTGTGTTTAGTTAGGTTATGTACATATGAAACAATCTTTTTGAAACGATGTAACCATGATCATTGCTTCAACAATACTGCCTTAGAATCCATGTGGGCAGATATCTATTTTCTACATCGGTTACTTAGACAAAATCACATTGAATATAATAAAGCATCAACTGTTATTTTTCCAAATTGCATTAATTATGGGCTTTGTTCTAATTGCATGTAATCTAGTTACTATTTACTAATTTTTTTATTTGTAATTGTGTCAATATTTAATTTTTCAATGATTATAGAAATATAATAATTATGAATTAATTTCAATTTTGTTGTTTCAATTTTTTCCATAACTATTGAAAGAAATGAAACTGGAAGAGCATGTATATTTATCATGCGTATTCGGCCTTGGAAATACAAAACTGATGAAACAAGTTTAGTTTTTCTATTGGCTTTTGTTAAGTCCCTATATTAATATTGTAGTACCTTATTATGTTAGTGTAGCCCCCCTTATTGTTATTGTTGTACCCTTGTAACCCCCATATTTTTATTATTGTGCCCTTACATTATTATTGTTAGGTCGGCTATGATTACATTGTGGCCCCACTAGGATTATATTGTGGCCCCATGGACTCCTATATATAGAAGGAGGTTTTGTTCATTTGTATCATCCAAGAATTGTTCATTTATGTAATGTATTGGAGGTTTCCCCCTCGAAGTGGCTTATTTCTAAGACGTTGATATCTCTTTTCTTCTATTTTTGGAGCTGGTTACACAACATTTGGTATCAGAGCTTTGGATTCTAGGGTTTCGCTGCTCCAAACAGGTCATCGTGGAATTTTCGCTATAACTTTTTTTCTACGAAGTTTCATAAGCTGAAATTTTTAGGGTGCGAAGCTGAAATCCTGAGGAAGATTGTCTAAAAATTTCAGAGCTTGGTTCGCAATATTTTCGAAGATATCATCTATGGAAGTTAGGTCTTTTTTCAAGCTCCTAAACAGGTCATCGTGGAAATTTCGCTATAAATTTTTTTCTACGAAGGTTCAGAATCTGAAATTTATATGGTGTGAAGCTGAAATCCTGAGGAAATTCATCAAAAAATTTCAGATCTTGTTTCGCAATATTTTTGGAGATATGATATGTGGAAGGTAGTGCTTTTTCAGGCTCTTGAATTTCATCTAAAAGAGGTGATCGTGGGAAAAGTTCAATAACTCTCTCTCTGGGAAGTGGATTTGAGTGCCGTAAAAATTGGTCGCAAGTACACGGACTGTAGTTTATTGGCTATCAATTTCAGAGACAAAGGACGAAAGAGTGACACGTGGAAAGTCCTACAAGTTTGCCCTACTGAACCAGTCCAAAATTAGGTCATTGTGGGAGATTGGACACAACTTTGTCTTGGGGAATCCAAATTAGATCAGACCTGTGGCATTTGAAAGAAGCTTTAGAGGCTACTATAGGGCTGAATTTCAGATATTGAAGATTTTCAATTACAGAGATAATTCAATTTCAATATCTAGCTCCTCAAAGCAAGTAAAAGGTGTGTATTTTTTTTCCGAATTGCATAAGTCTTGTTTGAAGAATCAAGTTGAATTGATTCCAAGGGAATATTGTAGAATAGGTATCAATATTGGATTCTAAAATGGCACCTAAAAGGAATTCAACACCCATTAAGCCTTCAGAAGGCTCTACCATGACTCATGAAGATGAAGAATTGCAACATGATCTATCAAAATTACAAGAGCAAGTGCAACAAATTTCACTCTCGCAAAGAGCAACAAAAAATGAAATGGAAGTTTTGAAGAAAGGCGTGGAAGTGAAGATGGATGGTTTGAAGAAAGGCATGAAGGCTAAGTTGGATGGTTTGAAGGATCAAATAAAATCTAATATGGATGGTAAAGTAGTGGAAGATCACGTCGAGCATCAACAACAAGTTCTCCAACTCTCAAAGGATAACCTAACTTTGGTGCAGAATCAAATAAAACAACAGGAAGATCAACATCACATTGAAAGAAGTTTTGAAGAAATAATAGAAACAAGAACTCGACAAGTACGATCAATTTCAGAGTATCTCAGCAAGTGGAAGAAATTTCCTGTAGAATATTCCACATGGGAGGATGAGAATTTTATACAGAAGCATCAAGAAATAATCAAGCGTTGAGGACAACACTTGTTGAAGGAGAGGGGCATGTTAAGTCCCTATATTAATAGTGTAGTCCCTTATTATGTTAGTGTAGCCCCACTTATTGTTATTGTTGTACCCCTGTAACCCCCATATTGTTATTATTGTGCCCTTACATTATTATTGTTAGGTCGGCTAGGATTACGTTGTGGCCCCACTAGGATTATATTGTGGCCCCATGGACTCCTATATATAGAAGGAGGTTTTGGTCATTTGTATCATCCAAGAATTGTTCATTTATGTAATGTATTGGAGGTTTCCCCCTCGAAGTGGCTTATTTCTAAGGCGTTGATCTCTCTTTTCTTCTATTTTTGGAGCTGGTTACACAACAGCTTTTAGCAAATTGAAAGGAATGTTGAAATGCGCAAACGAATGCATAAAATATTTTAAAAACATATTTATTTCCATATTTAGATAAATTTATTTAATTGAAGAAATAAATCGATTGATAAATTGTATTATTAGACTTTGCGAAAAAACCCAAAACATCTAAATGATATGTGAGGCACTTTGTGATCTACAAATTGTAATGTGACACATTTTCAGGTCCCGGAATAGTTGTATCTAATGCATATTTTTTCCCATATGATGCCCTACTTATTCCCTTGTTTTAATAGTTTTTGCACTTTGATCTTGTACTTATACATTCTCTTGATGCAATAGTGAATATTTACATTTGGTTTGCATTTTATTTAAATAATACCTTTGTTATATGCATTTCTTGGGACTAATGTTCATTAAAATTTTTTAACGCAGTTCCTGCACTCTATAGAGATCATGCACCATAATAGAATTATATGGGGGCCACTCGATCATATTATCTTTCCACTGTTACATGTCATTTTTTCACCATTAGGTAAATGACCGTTGTTCCAAATCTCTTGTTATTTGATGAAGTGTTCCAAAAATTCCCCTGCAATGTTAGAGAAAAACAAACCCAAAGCAAACAATAATATTGGATTACATTACTCAAGAAACCTAATTTTAGGCACATTCGGTTTCCTAATGAGTATCTCCGCAACCACAGTTTTACATTGAGGCCTGTGCAAATCTGCGCTCTGTCTTCCACTAGAAACTACGCAAATGACTTAACGTGAGTAAAAATAAAAAGTAATTTCTAGAAGCCTTTTTGGAGGAATATTTCTCAACCAAAAGACCTTGAGCCTATACATACTTAGGCATCATCCCTTTGTTCATGGAGAAAAATTCCTCCCTTTGTGGAACCATAATCCCTCCTTTTGAGGATCTCATCCCTTGAGAAGAGTATCTCAAACCTCCTCCTCTTGGCCTATAAATTCAACATAGACCATAGGGAAAAGGAGGACTTCTGAATGTAAAATTATGTTGTCAGATTAGGGTTGAAGACTTGTCACCTAATGTGAGTATTGGAGATCAATGGAAATAGGCTTACATCATCAAGGCTAAGGTTGTATTGCTCTTTCTTGTTCAAAATAAATACAAGAAGTTGTTTCTTTCCTATTTACACTTATTATGATTCTTTTTACAAAAATCCTTGATATTTTGCATAATTTATAATTGAATACTAGATTAATGTTATGATACATGCTATGTTGAAATTTCCATTCATTGTGTTTGACTCTTTATCGACATTATGCTTTTATTCCTTATTTGTTTATGTTTATGTAGATCTTCTCTGGAAGCAACGAGGAAGAGTTTTCGAAAGCATTGAAAGGACATATGCAACCATTTCGTAGAGAGGTAAGAGAATTTTGGACATTTCATATATCATGTTTTAGTTGTAGATTAAGGAAAGGTAGTAGCTACTTGTTTGTTTGTTTCTAGATTAATATTTGAATTTAGGGAGATCGCTTTTGTCTGCAAGAGGGATTTATCTGCCATAACAAATTGGAGACTCCACTGGGTAACGATTTGTTCTTAATTATGTCCTCCTATGACCTTTGATCGCTTTCTATAGCCTTGTTTGACTATGTTTTGAACCTTGAAAGTTTAAGTTTTTGGGTTTTTTGGGTTTTGTTTTTATTTTTCTTAATATTTCTCGGTTTGCGCACTCTTCCTTTAGAAACTGTGCATCTGCGCACTGAACCTAACTAGTAACCTACGCAAATTTCTGAAAATAAAAAAATTTAGGGATTTTTCAGGTATTCTTTGTTTTGGTCACTGCTAAAAGGTTTATCCAATTTCTCAACAATTTTTGGGTGTTTTTTTCCTTTGAGTGTCATCTCTTTTGATCCTTGGAATTTTCATGAAATTTTGGTTTGAGTTCTTTTTTAATGAAATCTTAGATTGCACTTGATTTCATTTGGGTTTGATATTTTTTGTGAAATTCCCTTTACTTACACTGATTGTTTCTTTCAAAATATTAGTGAAAGAATGTACTGTTGTGCATAATTAGTCTTGTTATATTGTTCTTTTGTTGATCTGAAATCATCTTGTGTTTGTTTTGAATAGTTTTTTTGCATAGTTTACATTCTGGAAAAGTCAATCGTAGATTTAGGTCAATGTATTTGGTTGTCTTTTTGAGAAAAATCACTTATCTTTATAGTTTAGGGTTTTGACTTTTTGGTGGTTTATAGATCTATCAAAAAAGAGTCTTTCGCTTCTAGAATTGGTTGTATCGATCTCTTTTATTTCAATGAATCTCAGTATATATTCATTTATGCCTCTTGTAAAGAGTTATTTCATCGATTGAAAAGTTAGTGTCTCTCATTGAAAGATAGTCTTGATTTGAATTTTCATATTTTTATGCTTTTTTTAAACATAAAAATGGAAATTTTGCTTGGAATTTATTTGCATTAGTATTTTCTTGCTAAAAATTAGCACATTAGAGAATTTGTTATGTTTTCTCTGATTTATCAATTCTTGCATTGTTGGAAGTGAATGGAACCTCTCTCCTTACTTTAGTTAGGATTCATCTATGTGAAAATATTATATTATCATATTTGATTGCATTCAGTTTTGAGTCAAGTTACAACACCACCGATTTCATATCCATCAACCTATTTAGTAAACAACAGCCTAAAAAACAATGTTAATAAAATAAATTAGACTTTTTATATTTCTAGGGCTCATTATACCTAGATTAGATCAGATTGTAGGGATTTATAATAGGAAGGTGAGTTAACTTTCCAAAGATGTAAACAAACAATAGAATCTTGTGATAGGGTGTAAATCCATCTATTACAATTTGACTCTGGGAAGCTCCTCTTACAAGGGAGTTAAGCTTGAGATCATATCAGAAAAAGTGAAGTGATCAACCCCATTTCATTGGTTATAGTAGCATGATTTTCACGCATTAAAAATGGTGTCGAAACGTATTTGGTAGTCACTCAAAGGATAACCTCAGATTGACCATGTTGAGGAACCTTGAATGGGATTGAGATTTGTTAATTTTCCCTTGTGTGTACGTCTGATATGTGATTGTTCCCCCAATTTAAATTGTTGTATGTGGTAACCTTAGATACCATTATCTTAAGGATTTTACCCAAGGTGACAGCGGGCGGGAAGTCCCTATTGTATTTGGAGCAGACGTTGACTAGACTCACTTGGACCTTTTTGGAGGGTAGTCTTCACTCAAGATGGCATATGTGAAGTTACTTTCACCAGATCGTTCCCATTAAGAAGGTTGTTAGTGTAACTGATTCCACCTAATCTATCTCCATTCACTTTTCACATTAATCTATGCGACATTGGGTTTCATCACCAACTAGTGATTTCGTTGTGAAAATTTTGTTTGCGTGATTTCACTCTTTAGATTTATTAGCGGATGTTATTTACTCTTTTTTACTTTTTATAGACATTAGGTGTGGATTGTGAATTTTTTTTGTTAATATTGTTTAAATTCTTAATTAAATTTATTTAAGTTTAATCTAATGGCAATAATGTCAGAATTTACCGATCAATGAACCCCTTTTAAGGGGAATCCTAGTCCTTTTCTGGCTTTGGAAATGTTGGTCCTCCATCCTCCTTATATGGATACAGTATCGCTTCTTGGATTCATGATAGCTTTAACGGTGTGGTTGTTTTCATATTCTTTAATCCCAAATACCCAAACTATTCCACCTCAACCAATTTCTTCACCTCAACCAAGTTCTCCATCTCAAAAGGACCAACTGTTTTTTGACCCTTTACCTTACTCACCCAAAATTCATTCCTCCCTTTCTTCTTATTAACTTGGTAAAATACTTGATGCTAATAACCAAGTGGATAAGAAGAAGAAGTGAGATAAGAAAGAATTCAACCAACCAACCATTGCTTTGAGTATAGAACATGTTGAGGAGCCGTCCAAAATACATCACAAGCCCAAATTCCCTTGCAATATTTGTAAGGGTGACCACCTTCTTATTGATTTTATTGGTATTCCAAAGATATTAGAAGTGTGATCTAAAGATTCTCATCAATTTACTGTTGATCCATCAACTAGTGATTTAAAGGTTCTTGGGAAAAAGGGTAAAGATAGGTTTCCTTGTAGGTTATGTGAAGGGATTCATCAAGAACACCTTTTCCCTCACATGGATGAATCCTCAAAAAATTTGTAAAACCTTATTTTTTCTCAACAACAAATTCCAAATAATTACCATAATATTTCTCCCAACCTACCGTCAGTTGATGAAGTGATTGATCTAATTCCAAGTACATTCAATCCCACTCTTCCATTGGAGAGTGAAACACATATCACACAGGTTGATGAACCATTGGTTGATCAAGTCGTATAATCACTTCCATCTTTAGTCAATCCCACTCTCCCCTTAGAGAGTGAAGTAGATTTCACTCAAATTCTTCTTGTTACTTTAGATTATATCACACAATGGGGCATTTCACGTGTTTCTAGCGAACCCCCTCCAAGTACTGAGGTCATTTCCTTTGATTGGATTAGACTAACAGAGCCTTGTATCCCTTATTCCACACTTTTACAAATCATTGTGAAGGCTTATGGTAAGAATTTATGTCGCAAAAATGTATATGAAGGTGCTTTTTTTAGTATTTTATCCTCAACTGCTTGGCAAGCTCTGGATTCCCCTTAGCTTGTGTTTGTTACACAAAATATTTTGGATTTTAACAGAACCATCAACAAACCTTTAGGGATCCTTCCTAATTTACCCATTACCTTGGAAGATAAAACTATTGTATTGATGTTATGGTAGTTAAGGGCCCCTTGGATTTCAATTTGTTCCTTGGGTGATACTATGTCTATGCAATGAAAGTTGTTGTGTCTACACTCTTTCAAGTGATACCTTTGACTCACAATGGAAACATTGTGATTATTGATCAACTTTCATTCATTTGTCTTGATTCGACTACCAACCATCCAACATCCATGATTTTTCCTTATATGGAAGTGGTATCTACCCCACCACGGGTTAATTATGTGGTAACTTTTCCCATGCCATCACTTATTGACAGAAATGAGCCTCTCGCTTTATGCTCATCTTATTTTGATTTAGATCTGGTAGGTAACATGGTGAACCCTTCAATGGGGACATTTGAACCCAATTTTCTTATCCCTATTGAGTCCCTTGACATGTGTTGCTAGAACTATTTTTCCTTCTGTTGAAGACCCCTTGTAAGCCATGATCAAGGTGTGTCCCTTGACATGTCTTCCTTCCAGTTGCAAGCCATGATAAAGGTGTCTATGAGGATGGTTATTTCACTATTTCAACCTCGTTAAAAAATGAAACATGTACCTATGAGCATAGTTATTTTCCTATGTCAAGCTCGTTAAAAAATGAAACAAATCCTCCCCTAACTGAGTCGAGTCTTTCACTTGATCTCGTGAATGAACCTTCATTTAATTTGCCTATTATTAACCAATATTCTACTTAGGAAGATAAAATAAATATTGGGGGGCATGTTCCCTTGCAGTCATTATGTTGGGGGCATGAAAACTACTCTTAAGCATAGTTTTTCTCTATTTCAAGCTTGTGTAAAAATGAAACCACTCTCAAGCACAGTTTTTCTTTGTTTCAAGCTTGTGTAAAAATGAAACTAATCTCAAGCATATTTTTTCTTTGTTTCAAGATTGTAGAAAAATGAAACATATATTGAGTCCATTTCGGTTATTATTTTCAAGACTCATTAAACTAATGAAAATACCGAGCTTCTTTTGTTATATTTTCATGCTCATAAAACGTACATGAAAATGCCAATTTCTTTCCATATTTTCATGCTCGTTAATTAAATTGAAAGTTAGTAATATGAGTACACTTTTATCACTTTTTCGGACTCGTTAAAACTTACGAAAAAGGAACCCCCCTCCACACCTTATCTCTCGTGATTTCCATATTGTTTCTGCAAGATGAGCCTTGGTTTTGTGTTTCCATCGTCACCATCTGCTTGGATAGTCATTCGCTTTCACTTGGTTTTTTACCCTTTCCTGAGGAACCTGTTAGGGTCATAAGTTTTATCGTCAAATTTTTTTTCCTTATCCTTTAATTTTTAGTTTTGAGTAGTTTAGCCTATGAACTGCATGTGAAGATACCCTCTAGGTCTGTTGAGCAAGCCAAAGGGAAACAAGTTGCAGTTTAAGATCAGCTCAAGAAGCTTAAGGTGGAATCCAACAGACCCAATACAAGAGCAGCAAAGTTGAAACAAGGATGGGTGCAACAACTGAAAGAAGTGGCGCAGTCCTCAAATAAGCCAATTTTTTACAAATGGAAGGTTTATCAAAGATACTTAAAAGAGCTAGAGGAGTGTCAAATGCAAGTGATGAGGATAACACAGTATCATGAAGATTATGATAACTTTTTTCAACATCTACTTAAAGCATGTGAAAAAGAGGTGTGTAATACCTCTGAAACCTTGGATACTTGCAAAAATTTTGTCAAATGTACAGTGCCTGCAAGAAAGAAAAATAAGACCATGTATGTCAGAAACCTTGTGATAAAAAGAAGGATTAGGTACATGAAGAAGAGTTTAACCAAGGCATGGATATTGGTCAAGAAGTAATAAGAATCAGTTGGAATCCCTCGACCTGGAGATAGGCCTAGACCAAGATCTAGAGTTAAGCCTGAGAAAAAGCCTCATCATCCAGTGCCTACTAAGCTCAAACATCCTTTACCTAAAAATTCAAAGGTTAAAGCCTCCACCAGCAAAGTATACAACAAGAGGAAGAGGAGTTAATACTCTTATGTCTAAGTTTTTTACAATTTTGACCATTTCTCCATGATTTCTTATCTGTTCTGCACAACAGGGATACATTTTGTTTTCAAGTCACCATCAGCATGGTATCAATGGTATGAGGTATCCATAGGCATAATGAGGGGTCTACCATGCTATATTTTTTATAAAATTATTATAGCATTGAAAGAAATCAAGTTTAGAATTGTGTGCTACGTAGCTGTTGTGTAATATTCCCAAAATGGATTTCTCAACAAATCATGCCTAAAAAATGCATTTTTCAGGAATGTGTGATTCATCTATCACAAAGAGTGTTTAAAAAACACTTAGAAACCAAATCCAAGTGCTGCAGAAACCTTTACTTAGCTTTTATGGGCAAAAAGGTGGGGAAAAGTGAGGATTTTGGCCCTAAAATGAGTATAATCAGAAATATGAGTAAAAATAAGGGTCATGGCTCTGGTATATGTTATATTAGGTAAATAGGGATCTACATGTCGAATTTCAGCAAAAAAAAATGCGTTTTTTTAAGTTAAACAGTTCCTCCTTCCCGACTAGTCAAGAAAAACCCTGATTTCCCATGACTTGGAATATGCAAAAATTTACTGAAGCAAGGGAAGCGTATTTTCTGAATGTTTAAGATGTAAAAAGGTATGCATAATCAGTAAATTATTTTAGGAACATGAAATAAGCATTAAGCAAGGTTAAACATCAGTTTTACATAGAAAATCCCTCAAGATTGAGGTGCTACAAGACAAGAGAATGGCCCAGAAAATATTCAGCGTGATTTACAGGAGGCTGAAGATTATTTTCATTAATTTACAGAGCTGCAACTGATATTTACATGAAAACAGAGATCTATAACAAATCAAAATTCCCAAAGGGCTCTTTATTTCATTCCCCTTGGGGATTTCAGCAATACATGAAAATGCCGGAGCATATCTGAATTTTACTGCAGCATGATTCAGAAATTTTGAAGAAAAAACTTCAGTGATTGTTTCAGATCTGAAATAGACATGGATTGGTTGGCCAATCCATGGATCACCCTTGATGCAAGGAGGCTTCCTTCACATCAGAGATCTAGCTCCAAAATGATGCCAAAAACCCTGCAATGTTTCTCCTTCAGAAATAATGCAGATCTGGGGAAGGAACTGCGCAGTATACCATGAAGAACAAATTGGCCTGATGCCAAGATCTGAAATGAATCTCAAATCATTCAATACAGCTCTCCAATGGATTAGAAACCCTCCTCCACTGAAAATAAGTACTAAAATGTGTTAGATCTGCAAAGATCTAAATCCCACTTGCTGCAGCTTACAAAAGCAATCAAACCCTCAACAGGATCTGAATTGTAGTTGGAAGAAGAAGCTTGGCTAAATGCCGGATATTGGATCAATGCAGCACATCCTCCTCCAAAGAGCTACTCCATGGAAGGAGAAAGGATTCCTAAACAGGAAACCCTCTTCCCTTTGGCTAAACAGCCAAGAGAACTCGAGTTTCCCAAGCAACCTCAAATTTGAAATATCATCAACAACCCTTTCTTGAGCCCGCTCCTTCCTTTTTATAAAATGAGGAAGTCCAAAACCCTAAACCACTTCACTTTAATTAGCCCCTTTCACATTGAGAAGATCCTTCTAGAACTTCGTAGGTCACTTAGGAGGTTCAATGCACCTGGACTGTCTTGTGATTTGGTCTTGTTGACCCAGTCAAATAGCTTAGCCCTGTTCATACACAAGTGGTTTTTCTACAACCAGCTCATATTTAATCTTGTTCACATTGAGCATGTATTTATTTTTAGATCTAAGGAGTGTTTCATGTCCTCCATTAGTTTATTATTCATAAACATGAAAAATAAAACAAAATTCTAATGTTCCAATTAGCTTAGCTAATTTAGGAACATTACAGTCCTCCCCTCCCAAATGTTGCTTGTCCTCAAGAAACTGCAAGGATAGAACTGAAAAGTGTCTCCTCCTCCTACTGTAGCATCCCCATATGATGAACTCCTCCAAATAATGAGATGTTGTGTCAACAATGAATCTCCATATTGCCCCTCCCAAGCATGCAAGTTAGCTGAATAGCTATCATCATGAAACAG
Organism: Pinus albicaulis; assembly: GCA_034641835.2. Lineage (NCBI taxonomy): Eukaryota > Viridiplantae > Streptophyta > Pinopsida > Pinales > Pinaceae > Pinus > Pinus albicaulis. The sequence goes on along the minus strand of JAXQQM020081832.1, from coordinate 101,527 downwards.
TCAAATACTCAAGAAGGCAATAAGGTACTGCCTAGAGGCTCCCTTGAGGCCTGGAATCTGAAGTGTATTGGGAAATAACATTCCCCATGTGAGTTCTCCACCCTCAAGCAATCATCCACCAAAAATGAGTCACCTCATGACATGGAAACTCCATGAAAATGTTCCTCCGCCTTGAGCTCTTGCAAAATAGGTGGGCTGAAAATCTGCACATGGTAGACAAGATGGCCTACCCCACGCTGTTCTCCTCTCCACTTGGGATAAGTGTAGAGTAAAAACTGATCTTGGCTTGTAAAGATATTGCCCTCAAGTGGCATCATGGAGATTAGATTTGAAAAGATCCTCCCTCCAACGCTGCAAAACCAGATGGCCCAAGACACTCCATATGTGAGGGATATAAGATAGTCATCACATGGCATTCCATCACATACATGGCCCACCTCCAAGAGAAACAAGTGTTTGGCTATGGTGGCCACAACTTCTCCCATGTTCCCATTAGAACATGTGCTGCAGAAAATGAGGGGACCTCCTTCCCCAAAGGACACACTCATCTCATGTGTCTCCTCCTCAATCATGCTCTCAATAGACATAATGACAATATCAGCAAAAGAAAACATGATCATCATAATGAGGGAAATACTGAAGGTTCTATGTGATGCAAGAGATTACCAACAGTCCCCCAAATCCTCATAGCGCAGTCTTCTCAACTACTGCTTAAGAAGAGTACATGGAAAATTTCCTCCTGTGACATGGTTAATCATATGAATAAAGAATCCACATGTAAGGAAAACATATTTACCCAAGGCCACATAATATATGGTTGTCTCCATCATAAAATTTGGCCCAATGAATTTCATGGAGCTCAATAAATAGCTTTCCCTCTTATGGAGCAATGCACTGCCAAGAGATGGTAAGAGAATGCAAGAAAAATCTCTCACCATATGTCGGAAGCAAGAAGATACATGGACTCATGAATGAATCCTCAATAATAGTTTGGCACACTCCCATGAAGAGAAACGAACCAAGCTCTGCATGCAAATCCTCTTCTCCATGCTTGGAAACCCAAGACAAGAAGAATACATCATCTTCCTCACCTCCTCTTTGCTCACCAAGTGCATTGAACGAGAAGTGATCCTGGGAATACTCCATCAATAAATTCCAGCTCCACAGTGACAACGCAGAATGTCAAGGAATCCCCCATAATGCCGCTACAAATGAGAAGTCCTCCCCATGAATAAAGTCCTTCTTAAACATTTAAGACCAAGGAGTGCCCCCTTTGCACTATGATAGTGCCATCTTCTACTCCTGCAACATCATGAAAACTGTGAGAGAAAATTTTCCCTTGCTCTCTCAAGAACATCCCAAGCAACAAAATCCTTTGCTTCTTTCTCATACTTCCATAATCCCATCCATGTAGTGACAACATGGTGCTTGACATGAAAAATGTTATGCCAACACAATGTGCCCATACTCTTTGCTGCTCCATGATACAAGTATCCTGACACATACCCTTAGAAAGAGTGAGATGATCAAACTCTTCCAAGAGCAGCCAGTGCAGCCAAGCCTCCTGCTGCCTGGTATCAAAAATCTACAAGTGGCTTTCTAGCCTCTTGCTCTCCATCTCCATCTTGGTACACCTCCCATGAGGGCTACCATCATCCTAAATCAAATTCTTGCATTTCATGGGATCTTGAAATGCAATCTTCTTGAGGATAAATTTTACCCTATGAGGATCCAAATAGGTGGTAGGAAAAAACCTCCCATCATGTTGTGCATGGCCCAAGAAATGTCCAACACAGTCATGAGAGATGTTATCCATCCGAAGATGTCCTCCATCTACTATCTGCTCCTGTGAGAAGGGAAGATCCTCCTCAAACTTTTGAAGAACTTTGCACTCCATGATGTGCTGAAGTGCACCTCCAAGGAATTCTTCTCATGAGGTCTTCGCCTCATGCATGACCTACCAAAACCAAAGCGGCCTTGGATTTGCTGCAAGTAGAAGTTTCTCTTTGAGTAAGGGTGTGCTCATTGAGAAAGAGTCATCTGGAAGGGAGAAAGGGTTTCTCACTCCAAGATGTCTACCATCCATCATTCCATCCTTTATTGCTTCATGAATGAAGCTTCCATGTGAATGCTCCAATGAGGAATGGCTCCTCTATTCTTCCTCACTGCTTTGGCACAGCGCAGTGCAACTCGGTTGCTCAAAATCAGCAGCATGCAAAGATGTAGATCTCTCCATACAATGTGCTGAAATGAAAATAGATAGATTTTTAATCATACCTTGGTGAGATGTAGAAGCAAGAGCTTCTTCTGCAACTATGTAGTCTTCCTTCATTACTGAACATGAAGGCTGCTCTTCCAAGGTTGTGTCAGTGCTGGTACAAGTCTCCACCTTCTCAATCTCCTTGAGATCTTCCTCAATACCCTTGAGGGCCTAGAAAAGGAGCAAGGAGATCTCCCCTTCTGTCATTTTTCCAAGTGGTGGAGCCATGCTCTGGTTTTTCTCTACATAGCTCTCCTTATTTTTGAGGATAGGAAGTGCATGGATCTTCATCTCCTTCTTGAAACCTTCTGCAGGTCTCACTGCAACTTTTCGCTTCTTCAAACCCTCTAGGAGTTTCATTTTCTTCCTCTTTCTTTCTTCTATCTAACCTCTTTGAAGAGGCTCTTCCTGGATCTGAAATATGATGAGGTAAAACTCATCTCCTTCATCTTTCTAATCTTTGTCTCTTCTCTTCTCTGATACTGTTGTAAAGTTCCCTCTTCAGGAGTATCAAGATTCTATTCCAGAGATTGACTGCAGGGACATTTACTGGATATGTCACCTTTGAGAAAACGATGAGATCCATAGGCTACCTAGCCATCTGCAGACTCTGTCTATAGAGCTTCAAAGATTCCTACTTTGGGGATTTAGCACTTTGGCTTGAAGCCACAGGCTGAGCCAAAGATCATGCTTTGATACCACTGTAATATTCCCAAAATGGATTTCTCAGCTAATCATGCCTGAAAAACGAATTTTTCAGGAATTTGTGCTTCAAATATCACAAAAAGTGTTTAAAAAACACTCAGAAACCAAATCCCAGTGCTGCAGCAACCTTTACTCAGCGTTTATGGGCAAAAAGGTGGGGAAAAGTGAGGATTTTGGCCCTAAAATGAGTATAATCAGAAATATGCGTAAAAATAAGGGTCATGGATCTGGGATATGTTATATTAGGTCAAGAGGGATCTACATGTCTAATTTCAGAAATATTAAAAAAAAAAAAGCGTTTTGATAAGTTAAACAGTTCCTCCTTCCCGACTAGTCAAGAAAAACCCTGATTTCCCATGACTTGGAAGATGCAGAAATTTACTAAAGTAAGGACAGTGTATTTTCTGAATGTGTAAGATGTAAAACAGTATGCATAATCATGAAATTAGTTTAGGAACATGACATAAGCATTAAGCAAGGTTAAACGGAAGTTTTACATAAAAAATCCCTCAAGATTGAGGTGCTACAAAACAAGAGAATGGCCCAGAAACTCTTCAGCGTGATTGACAGGAGGCTGAAGCTTATTTTCATTAAGTTACAGATCTAAAACTGATATTTACATGAAAACAGAGATCTATAACAAATCAAAATTCCCAAAGGGATCTTTATTTCATTCCCCTTGGGGATTTCAGCAATACATGAAAATGCCGGAGCAAATCTAAATTTTACTACAGCATGATTCAGAAATTCTGAAGAAAAAACTTCAGTGAGTGTTTCAGATCTAAAATATACATGGATTGGTTTTCCAATCCATGGATCACCCTTGATGCAAGGAGGCTTCCTTCACATCAGAGATCTAGCTTCAAAATGATGCCAAAAACCCTGCAATGCTACTCCTTCAGCAATAACGCAGATCTGTGGAAGGAATTGCGCAGTATACCATGAAGAACACATTGGCCTGATGCCAAGATCTGAAATGAAGCTCAAATCATTCAATACATATCTCCAATGGATCAGAAACCCTCCTCCACTGAAAAGAAGTACTGAAATGCGTTAGATCTGCAAAGATCTAAATCCCACTTGCTGCAGCTTACAAAAGAAATCAAACCCTCAACGGGATCTGCATTGCAGTTGGAAGTAGAAGCTTGGCCAAATGTCAGATAGTGGATCAATGCAGCACATCCTCCTCCAAAGAGCTACTCCATGGAAGGAGAGAGGATTCCTAAACAGGAAACCCTCTTACCTTTGGCTAAACGGCCAAGAGAACTCGAGTTTCCCAAGCAACCTCAAATTCGAAATATCATCAACAACCCTTTCTTGAGTCCTCTCCTTCCTTTTTATAAAATGAGGAAGTGAAAAACCCTAAACCACTTCACTTGAATTATCCCCTTTCACATTGAGAAGATCCTTCTAGAACTGCACAGGTCACTTAGGAGGTTCAATGCACCTGGACTGTCTTGTGATTTGGTCCTGTTGACCCAGTCAAATAGCTTAGCCCTATTCATACACAAGTGTTTTTTATGCAACCAGCTCATATTTAATCTTGTTCACATTGAGCATGTATTTATATTATCTAAGGAGTGTTGCATGTCCTCCATTAGTCTATTATTCATAAACATGAAAAATAAAACAAAATTCTAATGTTCCAATTAGCTTAGCTAATTCAGGAACATTACATGTTGCGTAGCTGCTACGCAGCCCTTGTTTACAAAGTTCCATAGGTGTTATGGAGTTTTCAACTGTCAGAGGTTAGAGGGGTTGATGTGTCACACATCTGGAAGCCATTTCAGCTCATTTACCATCGACCACGCGTCATCTATGAGGAGAAAAGTGACTTGCAATGTGCTACCAAGCTCATGCGCAACACTATCAGTTCATTGGTAGCTTTTCTATTTTTTCTATTTCCTTGTTGTGATGGATGTGGTTCGAAGAATTAGACAATTATTTAGATATTTTTTTTCTTTAAGATAAAGATAAGTATCTTTATGTTTTTCTTTTATCATTTTAGAAAAAGGATTTAAACGGCAGTGATGTTTCTGTTTTTCAGTTTGTGTTGATCCTCTCCATGGATCGAAGATACATTGTATTCGACTACTCATTAAACTATCATGTATGCCTATATAAATGCAAAGATGAATGAAAATAGGGTTGGAGAGTATTGATACCAACTTTTAGACTTTGGTGTATTTTTTTTTGCTTTCAATTTAATGAATGAAATATTTAGATGCACAAGATTTGCCAACATCTTTGTTGGGGATATTGTGGTATGACATTTTGGACATATGTTTTTATTGTGTTTCTCTTGTGTTAAATTCTCTTAAAGTATGGAGGATGAATTGTGTCATTCTAGAATTCAAAGAAAATTTGCTCTAGTCTTACTATATCCTAATGTTTCAGTTGCAAATGAAGCATTTTTATTCCCTGTTCGTTGTAGAAATTATATAACTGATATGTTATACATCTGAGATTCTCCTGATCACACACTATTTGACTTCATGCACAATATAGAATCTCTTCTACTATTGATCATTACTTGCGGAAATAAAATCAATTGCATGCACACATTAAAACCATAAAAATTCACACATATGAACACAGTAATTTACGGGAAAGCTTAAAGTTGAAAACCCCCAGCTATATGTATATTATATGGCATATAGATCATGTAACAATCATCATACAAAGCTCCTCACAAGCTCTCATTACAATCTCCAATTGCTACACACTAATCAGGTCTGATCTAGCAAATCACATGCACCAATCTCTGCCACCTGCTAGCCTGCCTCTACTGCGCAATCATTGTTGAAGAATGGCTCTGAATGAACTCGAATTGGTCCAGCCTTTCTCACGCAATCCTCATTGGCATCTCCAACCACTGTGTGTTGCAAATCATGCAACACTATAGTCACAACTAATAGTCACATTTCTCTTTCACTTACCTCTCCACTGGTCTCCACTGAAACTGTCCATGCACTGTAGTTAACTGATGTATTCTTCAGTTGATTAATGATTTAATAATTAGTGAATTAATTAATAATTAATTCACAACACTCTCACTAGTGTATCAATCAGTTAGACTAGATACAACTAGCTCAACTATGTTTAACTAAGTTAAACTGAACACAACTCCACCAACTACCTCAATAACTCCACCAAACTCTGTCACATGAGTTCTAAATGAAGTCTCCATGCAATAGCTCCACTTAACCCTCAGGAATAGCGTAATTCCTTCTGTCAGCTCCTGTGCCACATCTGTGCACTTAACTGAAGTGCTCCAAGAGAATAAGATAATGTTTATAGTCCAAATATTATTAAGAGCTAATAATATTCGACATATCTATTTTTAGACTGGCAATCTAAAAATAGATTCCGCCCAATATGTCTAAAAATAGAAGTCCATCTATTCTTTCTGACTTGACCAACCATCCACAAATAGCATCCTGCAACTCATAGAACATGATCCATATGTCTAAAAATAGACTTTGCACCAAAAATAGCCTACGGACCCACTTAGTGAAGGCGACTTCTTTCCACTAAGCTCCTCATCTTGTTGCAATATCAACAATCCCTCTCAACAAGATAAGGATTATATACCACCCATATCCTGCCTCTGTGGTATTCGAATTTTCTCCTGGTGAGCGCCTTCGTCAAGATATCGGCATCCTGATCCTCCGTGGGAATGTATGAAAGTAACATGATCTTCCGCTGCACACAATCTCTGATATGATGATCTTACTAGGTCCGCTAAACCATGCAGCTTCAACTCCATCCTCACTTAGGCACCATAATCCATATCCCAATGTGCCTCTGAGATATCTCAATACATGCTTCCCCACCTTCCAAAAGAGCTTAGTAGGATTAACCATAGCTTGTGAAAGCTGGTTAACAGCATAGCATATGTCCAGTCATGTATTGACTAGATACATGAGCGAACCAACCAACTGTCAGTAAACAGTGGCATCCACTACCTCTGCCAATGTAGCATCCTCTTTCCTCCAACCACCATGAAAAGGAGTGTCGATAGGCTTGCAGCCTTGCATGTTGAACTTCTCCAGTATCTCCCGAGCATACTTGCCTTGAGACACAAACAATCCATCACTGCGCTGCCAAATTTCCAATCCCAGGAAATAATGAAGGAGGCCCAAGTCCTTCATCTCAAACTCCTTTGCAAGATTAGTCTTGCATGAGTCTATCAAAAGTTCATCACCTATCAGCATCAAATCATCTACATAAAGTACAATGATCAGCAACTTACCCTGCACCACAATCTGGTATAGGATCGGATCTGCCTCACTCTTGGAGAATCCAAGTCCGGTGAAATAACTGTTTATCTGTGTGTACCAAGCACGAGGTGCTTGTGAAGTCCATCTATTTTTCCAACTTGACCAACCATCCACAAATATCATCCTGAAACTCATAGAATATGATTGACATGTCTAAAAATAGACTTGCGCCAAAAATAGCCTGCGGGCCCATTTAGTGAAGGCGACTCTTTTCACTAAGCTCGTCATCTTGTTGCAATCTCAACACTCCCTCTCAACAAGATAGGGATTATCTTCCACCCCGATCCTGCCCCTGTGGTATTCAAATTTTCTCCTGGTGAGCACCTTCGTCAAGATATCAACATCCTGATGCTCTGTAGGAATGTAAGAAAGTAACATGACCTTCCGCTGCACACAATATCTGATATGATGATACCGGTTCGTGAAGCCATGCAGCCTCAACTCATCCTCATGTTTGTACCATAATCCATATCCCGATGTGCCTTTGAGATATCTTAATACATGCTTCCCCGCCTTCCAAAAGAGCTTGGTAGGCTTAACCATAGCTTGTGAAAGCTGGTTAACAGCATAGCATATGCCAGGTCGTGTATTGACTAGATACATAAGCAACCCCACCAACTATCGGTAAACAGTGGCATCCACGACCTCTGCCGATGTAGCATCCTCTTTCCTCCATCCACCAAGAAGAGGAGTGTCAATAGGCTTGCATCCTTGCATGTTGAACTTCTCCAGTATCTCCCGAGCATACTTGCCTTGAGACACAAACAATCCATCATTGCACTGCCAAATTTCCAATCCCAGGAAATAATGAAGGAGGCCCAAGTCCTTCATCTCAAACTCCTTTGCAAGATCAGCCTTGCATGAGTGTATCAACAGTTCATCACCTGTCAGAATCAAATCATCTACATAAAGTAGAATGATCAGCAACTTACCCTCCACCAAAATCTGGTATAGGATCGGATCCGCCTCACTCTTGGAGAATCCAAGTCCAGTGAAATAATTGTTTATCCGTGTGTACCAAGCACGAGGTGCTTGTTTCAACCCATATAGCTCTCTTTTGAGCCTGCACACATGTGACTCACTGCTGAAGATCTCGAAACCTTCGAGCTGCTCTATGTACACGTCCTCCTCAATGACTCCATTGAGGAATGCAGTATTCACATCCATCTGATGAATGTGCCACCCCATCTATGCTGAGAGAGAAATAATCGTCCGTATGGAAGAATACCTTGCGACAGGTGCAAAGGTTTCCTCATAATCAATCCCCTCAATCTGTGAGAAGCCTCGGGCAAAAAATCTTGCCTTGTACTTCTCCACACTCCAGTCAGCTGCTTGCTTCACTTTGTAGATCCATCTTGAACCTACCACTGATTTCCCTTCCGGCCTTGGGACAATCTCCCATGCACTGTTTCTGACAATCGAATCATACTCTTCCACCATGGCATCTACCCATGCAGGGTCCTCCACAGCTTCCTTGAAAGAGGATGGTTCTGTCATGATACACTTTCTCATCAAAGCCATGTATCCAATATATCTTTCATGTGACTGTCTTTGTCTACGCTGTGATGTAGGTGCTCCTACAATCTTCTCTGCATCAAGATTCAGTCGCTCAGCTTTTGTAGTGCGCTTCCACCCTCTGATGGTTGGCGTTGCATGAGTGGTTTCTTCCACTCCATGAACCTCCTCTTGTGGTTGATCCACATCCTGAGGCTCATCCTTAGGAACTGATAGCTCCTCATCTGCATGCAAGTGTGGCTCCCTCTCAAGCGAACACTTCATGGCTTTCTCCTCATGAAATTTGATATCCCATCGCATAATAGTCTTCCGACTGTCTGGAAAATACACATGATAGTTGTGGGGTGTATCAGTGTACCCCAAAAATATCCCAACCTTTGTAGTCGGCTCCAGCTTCTTCCTGGCATCCTTCGTCACATGAATGTAAACAGGTGAGCCAAAAATCTTCAACTGAGAAATATCAGGCCTCTTACCAGAAAACGCCTCCTCGAGTGTACTCATGCCAATTATCCTATGAGGACAATGGTTTTGCACATAAACTATGGTATTGCATGCCTTAGCCAACAAGTGTATGGGAAGGCCCTCATCATGCAACATCACACATGCAGCACCCACGATCATTATGTTCTTTCTCTCCGCGACCCCATTCTCTTGTGGGTTATGAGGCGCTATGAGCTCTCTTCGAATTCCTTCTATGCTGCAAAAGTCTTTGAATTCACCAGAGATGAATTCACCACCATTGTCGCTCCTAAGAGCCTTCACCTACTTCCCTGATTCTTTCTCAACCAGTGCCTTGAACTCACAGAACTTTGAGTATGTCTTGCTCTTCTTCTACATGAAGAAGATCCAGCACTTACGAGAAAAATCATCAACAAATATCACATAATACCTGTGCTTTTCTGTCGAAGCTACTGAGAAAGGTCCACACACGTCTGTGTGAATTCTCTCAAGGATTGTCTTGGCGCGACTATCCTTCTCGTGAAAGGTGGCTTTCACAAATTTTCCCAAAGTACATCCCTTGCACTGATCTGACTGCGCAAGTGTACCTTTAGGAAGCCCAGTAGAAATTTGCTGAAAATTTTTCAAAGCACCATGGTGAAGATGGCCCAATATCCTGTGCCATGGCTCGCCCTCATCTCGGCTCACCACTCCTTCTGCCTTGCCTGCCATTTTTGCGCAGCCATCTACCTACAACTGATAAAGGTTCTTAACTCAAACCCCTATCCTCCAGGTTTCAGCAATTGCCTTACTGCGCAAGAAAGCCTTTCCCTCGCTAAAGACAACATCATATCCCTTGTCTTCCAACATTGCCACAGAGATAAGATTCTTCTTCAATCCTAGAACATGCATGACATCCTTTAATACGAAGGGTTTACCAGACTCCCTCTCAAAGGAAATGGTACCGATACCGGTCGCACTGTATCTACCATCATCGCCCATCTTGATGTGCACTCCAAGATCTTTCTCATCCAGATCAGTAAACACATCTTTGTCTCCAGTCATGTGAAAAGACACACCACTGTCAAGAAACCACACTGAACCCATCACACTTGAGACCAAGCATGTGATCAGCGAAAAATCCAGCTCAAACTGCGAGGCTAAGGCCTCTCCAGCTATAGATCCAGTAGCCTTCTTATTTTTCTTCTTCTGTGGACAATTAGTGGTGTAATGTTCGTGTTGGTGACAGTGAAAGCACTTCACATTGGAAATATCTTGCTTCTTTCCTTTCGCACTGGATTGAGAAGCATTCTTCTTACTCTTCCCCTTCCTTGCTTTGGTAGCCAAAGCACAATTTTCTTCATCTACATTCTTCGATTAAGATTTGTCCCTGGTACTCCGCCTTATCTCCTCCTGCACAAAATACAACCAAAGTCGCTCCCATCCTGGAAGTTTCTCCCGACCATTGATAGAGTCCTGATAGGAATGCTAACTCTTTGGAAGCCCAAGGAGAGCCAAGCTCACCAAGCCCTCATCATCTACAGTAACCCCCAAACTTCCCAGCTCATCCCTGAACTGGACAAACTTCGTGAGGTACTTGGGTATACTGTCGCCTTTCTCCATTTTTATGTTCCTGAGTTTATCCTTGAGCGTCAACTTCCTCTGGTCGCTCTTGCTTTGGAACAAATCTGTCAAAGCTTTCCACATCAAGAATGGAGAAGCTTTGCCATGAAGGTTGGACACTATGTGATCCTTCACACCTTCCAACAAAATCCTTCGACACTTTTCTTTCTTCTTTTGCCATGCGTCAAGTGCGGCAGCATCGCTAGAAGCAGGTTTTGGAATTTCTGCATCTATGAACTCCTTCAACCCATTGTCCTCCAGCACCGCCTCCATCCTGTCCTTCCATGCAATATAATTCGAGCTACCCTCAAGGGAATTCTCCAATTGTAATCTATTGAAAGACATCTCAACTTCGACACCAAGAAAACACTACTGCAAATTCGAATTCCACCAGCACAAAACTCAACCCCTTCAATTCTTTGCAATTGCTCCAATGATCAATACTGCTCTGATACCATGTAGAAATTATATAACTGATATGTTATACATCCGAGATTCTCCTAATCACACACTATTTTACTTCATGCACAATACAGAATCTCTTCTACTATTGATCATTACTTGCGGAAATAAAATCAATTGCATGCACACATTAAAACTATAAATAATCACACATATGAACACAGTATTTTACGGGAAAGCTTAAAGTTGAAAACTCCCCAACTATTCGTATATTATATGTCATAGAGATCATGTAGCATCATCAATTAAAGTTTCACAAGCTCACCCCATACACACTAATCTGTAAGCCCGACTGACAAATTCCATGCACCGATCTCTGCCATTGCTACCATGCCTTCTACCGTAACACGCTGAAGAATGGCTCGAATGAACCTTGAAGCCTCTTACACAACTTTTTTCATTGGCATCTCCAACCACTTTGTGTTGCAAATCATGCAACACTATAGTCACAACTGATAGTCACACTGCTCTTTCACCTACCTCTTCACTGGTCTCCACTGAAACTGTCCATGCACTGTAGTTAACTGATGTATTCTTCAGTTGATTAATGAGTTAATAATTAGTGAATTAATTAATAATTAATTCACACCGCTCTCACTAGTGTATCAATCAGTTAGACTAGATACAACTAGCTCAACTGTGTCTAACTGAGTTAAACTGAACACAACTCCACCAACTACCTCAATAACTCCACCAAACTCTTTCACATGAGTTCTAACTGAAGTCTCCATGCAATAGTTCCACTTAACCCTCAGGAATAGCATAATTCCTTCTGTCAGCTCCTGTGCCACATCTGTGCACTTAACTGAAGTGCTCCAAGAGAATAAGATAATGTTTATAGTCCAAATATTATTAAGAGCTAATAATATTCGACATATCTATTTTTAGACTGGCAATCTAAAAATAGATTCCTCCCAGTATGTCTAAAAATAGAAGTCCATCTATTTTTCCAACTTGACCAACCATCCACAAATAGCATCCTGCAACTCATATAATATGATCGACATGTCTAAAAATAGACATAGTCTAAAAATAGACTTGCGCCAAAAATGGCCTGCGGGCCTACTTAGTGAAGGTGACTCTTTTCACTAAGCTCGTCATCTTGTTGCAATCTCAACATTCGTTATATGTTTCTTTTAAGTTGTGTTTTATGTTAAATATATTTCTTTCTATGTTTTCATGTTGTACTACATATTCTGATTTTGAGAATATGTGTATCAAGAACAGCCCTTTGTGATGGTTGGGTCTATGCATGGAAATTATTGATAAACTTTTATCACCTACATTTACACCATTTCTCAGAACTTTTCTCAATCTCCAACTTAATATTTAAAATAAATTTTCATATATGGTCTTTGTTTAAGAAATTTTCTCTTTAAAGTCTTTTATCTTTTGAGTTTGTCCAGTGATGGATCCCCCTCCAGTTGGAGAAGACCAGTCTCTCAACCCAAAGAGGTTTGTGGTTACCTTCGTGAGTCTATCCTCGGCCTAGTAGAATTCACAGAGGGCTAACATATTGTCGTCATTTCCTGGAAGTGAAAGGTTTCATCTCCCTAGAAAATATCTTCAAATTTCATATTTGGTTGTTGATGGTGGGAAATATTCAAAAATAAAAAAGTTTGAACCATTCACCTCGCGACTCTGATTTCAAAATATCTAGAAGATCAATTATTCGCTTGGTGACATCACTAGAAAATTTCAAATTAGTTTTAGAGAAGAAAATGCCTTGTCAGCAGAAGGATAGAAGAGCAGTGTGTGAGAGCCAGGTACTTGAACCTTAATTTGTTGCAGAATATAATTTTCTCTTGCATCAATTACTTCCTGTCCTTTCCTGAAAATGTCAAAAGTATTTTCTTCTATTTTTTTAATCTGAATGTAGATTGCAAATCTGCACATGAGTCCCCTTCTAGAATTGTGTATCATTATCTTGAAGTTGAAAATGCATCTCCTTTTTGTATTGGTCGTCCTGAAAAAAAGATAAAAACTATAATCATAGTCCAGATGGTACAACCACATCTCAAACCTCAGTCATGAATGTTGCCCAGTATGCCCCATTAAATCTACTAGCCCCTTTGCATGATTTTCTACATAATTATGGTCAGAGGCTACCTATATTTTATGGTACAGGTAAGATTACAACAAGGAAGAATGTGGACAAAATCATTGAATTCATTGACCTTGAGGAATTAGATCATGAAGATGTAAAATTGAGTTTGTTTGCTCAAAGTATTTCAGGAGAAGTTAGAAACTGGTATAGAAGTTTGATAGCCATAAGGATTCCTAATTACCAACAGTTTGAACATGTTTACATTGATAGATGGGATATCAATTTGAACCTTTTTCAGATTATGGATGAGTATCAAAATCTAAAGAGGCAACCTGGTGAGACAGTCTAAGATTTCTCAACAATATTAAATAATGTATATGATTTCATACCTACTGATGTAAGGCTTCCCCCGGGATTGGCTATGCTAAATTATCCATATGGTTTTGTTGTCAAGCTTGCCTATTTTCTCAGAGAGAGGGATCTCGCCACTTTGGAGGATATGCAGAAACTGTTATTGATGTGGAAGCAAATTTTTTGATCAAAAAAGTCAAAATGGAAGTTGAAAGAAGGGAATTGGTTAAGGAAGAGCTTTCTCTATTATCAGATCTTAAGCTAGATACATTTATGAAAACCATGGAAAGGTTGATGGACACATTCACTATGAAAAATAAAACGGTTGTTATATGGCAACAAGGAAGAATTCCTCCCAAGAAGATTTGGTAGAAGAGGGAGATTTTTTTTACTTATGGCACCATAAGTTAGAAAATGGCTGTTTTATTTATTCATTTGAAGACAGACTTGAAGAGAAATCAGTGACATGTTCTCAGCAAGAGAATTTTCAATTTTAGCAATTTGAGGAAATCATTCTGCTTGCATGTGTCACTTGTGACAACAATGAAGAATAAGCCTGAAATTATTGAAATAGGTAAGCAACCTTATAGTTTTGAACATGAATAAAATGATGAATTTGATGTTGATAACTCTCTACCTTTATGTTATGCTGCATTTGAATTGTTGAAAGAAAATTATAATATTGCTAAGAAAAAAAAAGAGCAAGTTGAAGCTAGCATAACTTGGCAGAAAACTTCAGATATATTTGAGGACTCTGTTGCTTGTTAAATTGAAGACTCCTTCATCCAAATATTGCAGCAATGTTTTCCGTCTTTTCATGATCAAGAGTATGATAACTCTTTCAATCAACAGAAGGAAATAGACAGTCCATTGTTTTTTTCATCTTCTAGGTTATTTATTGAGGAAAAACATCTTTCAAATTCTTTTGAAATTCTTATTTTCAGGAGCATGAGAATGAAGCCCAAGATGTTGGGATTAAAAAGGTACGTGACATAGAATTACATCTTACTGTGCTAGCTATGGAATAGTGCATTGAAGGTAATCTTTTCCAAATTTCTGATGAATATGTTCTCTAGAAACTCTCAAGTCAGATTCACGTGATGGATTACTCATGAATCCATTTTCTCAACGAGATATGCTTGTAGCTTTAAATTTTGGGGATGATAGGTTTCAACTAGACCATCATAAGTTGCAGGAAACCAATGAAAAATAAGAGGTTGTTTTAGAGCCTCTTTCACATGAAGATATTCCTCCGGGATCAGAAAAACAAGAGCATACTGAAGAAGAGCAGTCATCAAAAGAGGTGATTTTTCATGTTCTTCAAGATCCTTTAGCTGCTCTATTGCAACCATCAAGGAATATGATTGTTCTTATACTTGTGGATTGCAATCAATAGCATCAGTGGAATTTTAAGTTGCCAATATATTTTTCCTTATACCTTCTCAAGGGAATTGTGAGCAAAACTCATTCAGGAAGACATTTTCTTGGTTGGTTACATTGGAGAGAAGAGATTACATAGTGTACATACTTTCAACAGATGCAAGATTCCATTGTACATACCATGTTACTTTCAATATTACAAGTGTGGGTGGTTAGCACTGAGATTTCAAGCCTAAGGTGAAGGCCATAAGGTCTAAGTGATCTGTTGTCATAAGCTTAGATTAGTCAATAGTTAAATTTCTAGTCTTGTTAGTCATATTTTTCAGTTTTGAGTGTTTGAATCCATTTCCCAATGGATAGGCTACTAGTCTACGTTGTCGTTCTTGGCACCTCTCATGTATTTTGTCATCCCATTGGAGCCAATGTTAGGGTCATAATTTTTATCTTCAAATGTTTTTTTCCTTATCCTTTAATTTTCAGTTTTGAGTAGTTTAGCTTATGAACTGCATGTGAAGATACCCTCCAGGTCTACTGAGCAAGACAAAGGGAAACAAGTTGCAGTTTAATATCAGCTCAAGTAGCTTAAGGTGGAACCTAACAGACCCAATACAATAGAAGCAAAGTTGAAACAAGGATGGGTGCAGCAGATGAAGGAAGTGGCACAGTCATCAAATAAGACATATTTTCACCAGTGGAAGGAGTATCAAATATACTTAGAAGAGATGGAGGAGTTTCAGATGCAAGCGATGAGGATAACGCGGTATCATGAAGATTATGAGAACTTTGTTCAACATCTACTGAAAGCATGTGACAACGAGGTGTGTAATGCCTCTAAAACATTGGATACTTGCAAATATTTTGTCAAATGGACATTGCCTACAAGAAGGCAAAATAATACCTTGTATGTCATAAACCTAGTGCTAAAAAGAAGTTGAGGTAAATGAAGAAGAGTTTAACCAGGCCATGGAGATTGGTCAAGAAGTACAGAGAATCACCTGGAATCCCTCCACCTGGAGATTGGCCTAGACCAAGATCTAGAGTTAAGCCTGAGACAAAACCTCCTCAACTAGTGCCTATTGAGCTCAAACAACTTGTAGCTGAAACTTCAACGGTCAAAGCCTCCACTATAAAAGTATACAGCAAGAGGAAGAGGAGGTAATAGTCATATGTCTAAGGTTTTTACAGTTTTGACCATTTCTCCAGGATTTCTTATCTGTGTTGCACAACAGGGATACATTTTGTTTTCAAGTCACCATCAACATGTTGTCATTTGTATGAGGTATCCATAGGCATAATGAGGGGTCTACCATGCTCATTTTTTTATAAAATGATTCTAGCACTGAAAGAAAGAAATTTCATAATTGTGTGCTACGCAGGTGTTGCATGGCTTCTACACAACCCTTGTTTACAAATTTCCATAGGTGTTCTCGAGCTTCAAACTATCAAAGGTTAGAGGGGTCGATGTGTCACACATATGGAAGCCACTTCAGCTCATTTTCCATTGACCAAGTGTCATATATGAGGAGAAAAGTGACTTGGAAGTGTACTACCAGGCTGTTGTGCAACACTGTCAGTTCATTGGTATTTTTTCTATTTTCAATTTCCTTGTTGTGATGGATGTGGTTCAAACAATTAGACAATTATTAAAATATTTTGTTTCTTTAAGATAAATATAATTATCTTTAATTTTTCCTTTTATCATTTTAGAAAAAGGATGTAAACAACATTGATTTTTCTATTTTTCAGTCAGTGTGTTGATCCTCTCCATGGATCGAAGATACATTGTATTCAACTACTCATTAGACTATCATGTATGCCTATATAAGATGCAAAGATGAATGAAAAGAGGGTTGGAGAGCACTATTGATACCATATATTGGAATTTGGTGTATTTGTTTTTTACTTTCATTTTAAAGAATGAAATATTTAGATGCACATATTTTCCCAACATCTTTGCAGAGGATAATGTGATATGACATTTTAGACATATGTTTTTATTGTGTTTCTCTTGTGTTAAATTCTCTTAAAGTCTGGAGGAGGAATTGTGTAATTCTATAATTCAAATAAATTTGCTCTAGTCTTACTATATCCCAATGTTTCAGTTGGAAATGAAGCATATTTACTCCCTCTATGTTATATGTTTCTTTTAACTTGTATTATATGTTAAATCTATTTCTCTCTCTATTTTACCGTTGTACTACATAATTATGGTTGGCCAAAATGTGTATCAAGAACAACCCTTTGTGATGGTTGGGTTTAGGCATGGAAATTATTGATACACTTTGATCACCTAAATCTACACCATTTCTCAAAACTTTTGCCAATCTCCAACTTAATATTTCAAAGAAATTTTTCATATATGGTCTATGTTAAAGGAATTTTCATTTTAAAGTCTTTTATCTTTTGAGTTTGTCGAGTGAGGGAGCCCCTCCGGTTGGAGAAGACCAATCTCTCAACCCAAAGATATTTTTGGTTACCTTCGTGAGTCTATCCTCGGCCTATTATAATTCCCATAGTGCTTACAGAACCGTTCTGATGAGTGATATTATTATCCAACCTCTTGACCTTTACATGTTTTAAGCAGTTTCATCATGACCGAAACTAGTTGCTACCCTTTATACCACCGAGTGGAGTTATCTTTAAGCTCTTTTCTGACTCTCGAAATATGAAAAGATTATCAATTATTCTTGTTTATTTCCAACTCGTTAAAGAAAACGAAAAGACATCTACTTGGTATAAGTTTACCCCTTTTACATACCACGTAGATAATTTACGAAAAATGTGTACTTTGACTAATCATAGTCAAAAGAGTTGTCTCTTGCATTATTTTACCCTTTTATGGGCTTGAGAGACTAAATCTATGAAAAAGGGCATTTCAGAGTTTACTTATTTTTCTCTTAACTCCCTAAAAATGAAAAACACCAAGCTTTACTTTTGTCGAGCTTGTTAAAACTTTATGTTGAAAGAAATATATGAGTTTTATTTTTATTTATTTTCAAACTCTTTAAATATGAAAACGACATTGAGTTACCCCTTCAGTGGACTCGTAAAAATCAATCAGTGTAGGACTCGTCAATCATGACAAGACTGAACCACTCCTTCCCAGGGTTTGTTAAAAATATTCCAAAGGACTTATTGTCGCTCGGATTGTATAGGCACCGCGAGAACGCTCAGAATGGGGACCAAAGTGACAGCCCCCATTCTAAGCATTGCTGCAACACTTGTACAATACGAGATCATGTAGAATGTGATTTTAGAGCCTAAATATTATTTATTTAACTACTATAATAAAAAATAGATAAATAGGGTTTAGAGATCAAACCCTAGGCCCAAGGCCTTGTAGAAACACTTGCCCAAGTGACCCAAAAAAATTTGGATGAATATGCCACTTAAAAATCAGAATTTTTGAGCCTCAATACCTGCAAAACCACCAAGTATTTATCCTAAAAAAAATCAGATGAGGGTTTAAGGCATATTAGGGAAAAAGGGGCCAAGAAGAGGCAAAACTAGGCCAAGGAAGGTCAATTCTTGGGGATAAAAGGGCTAGAATGATAGATCAGGGCTCAAAGAGGAAAGATATGGCCAATGAAGGAAAATGATATGCCTAATAACGTTAGCATTGGGGATAATAGGGGCCTAAAGGCATAAAATAAATCCCAAAGGCATATGGCCTAGGATTTAAATGCTAGAAAGGTTCGTTGCAAGCCCTTAAAGGGTTGCATCAAGGAATAAGGAGGGGAGAAAGGATGAGCGATCTGTGACGAGCCTAGGAGGGTCAATGAGGAAGCTGCAAGGCCTTTTGGGCCTATAACTATGGCAAGGAATGGAAGTCACAGCCCCTAAGGCTCGACTAGCCTTGGGAGGACTAGAAACCTAGAATCAGAGGGCTAAAGGAGGGACAATGAGGCATAGGAGGGAAAAACCAAGGCCATAAGCCCTGAAAAGTTTGAAACCCTTGCTCAAAATTATTTTATGCTTCATCTCTTTGATTTTCTAAAAAATCTTCTATGGGTAGCCCTGTAAATTTTTCAAGAGGCTAGATCTTACCCTCAAGGGCCTAGATCTAGTTCTTCTTCCACTTGATCCCTTTACCCAACCTGCAATATGAAAAATTGAAACACCCAAATACATATAAAATAAATCTAAAAACCCCAACACAAGTTGGAAAAATAATTTACAATTAAAATTAGAAAATTATTTTACAAATTATACATGGGGTTTTAAATGAATTTTGAGAAATAATTTTTTATAATATTTTTCCTTGAAAGAATGACTAAAATTCTTCAAAAAAAAGATGCTCACTATAGTCTTAGTGAAGATTCAATACACCATATAAAAACTAAGGATCCAATCAAAATTATCCTTGCTGACGGTTTGTGAACTTGGAGACCAAGGATGGAGTACCTACAAACACTATGTGTTATCTCAAAAATAATCAAATAAAGCACCACATAGGAAGCCCGAAGTCAATACATACCACGGATCAGTGAACAATAACACCTCGAGTTGAACCCCAAAGTATTTTATTATAGTAGAAAAAATAGTTCCCAACGTGACAATAGTCTACAAAATGTTTCAACAACAATTCTAGCTAGAGATCAAGATGAATAGAGACTCAAATGACTCTCTAATTTATAGATAAATCATCCAATTGGTAAAATAACGGCTAGTTTCTTCGATCCTTGTCAAATAATCTTGGCCGTTGATAAACACTTCAGGATCTTTTAATCTTGGCCCTTGATTTTTTATTTTTGAGGAATTTTCGAATTTATCATTTAATTCCATTAAAATTAGCTCAAATTTAATTATTTTGTGATAATTTCCTCAAAAATTTGACTTTGACCTAAACACCAAGGTCCAAATGGAGAACCTATTCTATTTTGGGACAAAGTGGAACACATCATTACCTTTAAATTTCCTATCAAAGATCGAGTAGGAGTAGTACAAATGCACAGTGTTCCCCCGCCTGCTCTACCAAAAATTCCTGGTTTGGAAAATGAAGACCCATATACATTCTTATTTGAGTTTGAAGTACTTTGTAGATGGTATGGTTATTGTAATAATGCTCAAAGGTTACAAGTATTTCCTCTTACTCTAAAAGTAGCAGCTCTCTGATGGTTCATGAGCCTTGGTGGGAACTGCATTCAAACATGGGAAGACATGAAGAATGTATTCTTGGAGAAGTACCAAAAATACTACTAGGCCAGTGAAGATATTTTTGGAATGATACAAGGGGAAGATGAAATTTTAGAGGACTTTGTGGAGTGATTTCAATAAAACCTTCAAAAATCAAGACATAAACATTTGGAAAAAGAGATCTTGAAAACACCCATACTCAAAGGAATCAAAGATGATGTTTGTTAATTACCATGTGATGATGTTTGTGAATTATGCATTAGATATTCAAGAGGAATCTCCAAGGCTGGTACGAATTCTCGGGAACTTTCCTCTCAATTTTTTAAAGTTGTTATAAAAATAGGAGTTATGAAATCCTCTCAAAAGTTACAATTGGATGATTTGCAAGAAGAACGGAATCAGTGCAAGGAGGATCACTCGATAAATTATTTCCCATCACTGCTTGGGTTACGACAAGTATTTAAGGAATCAAGTAAGGAAAGAAATTGACCACCGGGTATAACTCAAAACTTGTCATCATTTAATACTTAGACTAACATTTATTGGTTGCAGCAGGTTCCTCAACAGATCTATAACCCCACAGTTCAATGGAAGACTTATAATCCTCCTCTAATTCAATACCGCACCTTATAGCCATAGTGGACCTCTCCCTCGAGCCATATATTCTTGCAGCCTCAAGGATGGTTTAGAGCCTCCTCTCTAGGGAAATTCCCCATGCACACTCCATTACCTGAGCCACAACAACTGCAATTCCCATCCAATGCACCACCACGTTGTTGAATTTTGCAAAAAGAAACAGTGAAGGAAGCATCTGGAAGCATCATCCTTGATCCTAGTTGGAAAATAATCACCTAAACTAGGTGGGGCCCACACAGCCTACTTTTAGGTGTATGTCTATTTTTAGACATGGTGAGCATATTCTATATGTAGCAGGAGGCTATTTGTGGATGGTTGATCAAGTTGGAAAATAGATGAAATTCTATTTTTAGAATATTGGGCGAAGTCTATTTATAGAGCATTGATCTAAAAATAGATGCATGTCGATTATTATTAGCTCTTAATAATAATCAGACTCTAAACAGCAACTTATTCTCTTGGAGCACTTCAGTTCAGTGCACAGATGTGGCACAGCAGCTGATAGAAGGAATTACTCTATTATTGAGGGTTTACTGTAGCTATTGCATGGAGGACTTCAGTTAGAACTCATGTGACAGAGTTTGGTGGAGTTGGAGAAGTAGTTGGTGAAGTTGTATTTAGTTTAACTCAGTTAGACTCAGTTGAGCTAGTTGTATCTAGTCTAACTGATTGATACACTAGTGAGTGGTGTGGATTAAATATTGATGGTGCTGCTAATGTCACTCATTAATCAAGGCGAAGAGCCATCGAGTTAACTTCTGATTACATGGCGGTTGAATTGGGAGACCAGTGAAGAGATAGGTGAAAGAGCAAGTGTGACTATCAGTTGTGACTATAGTGTTGCATTGTTTGCACCACACATTCATTGGAGATGCCAACGAGAATTTTGTGAGCAAGGCTGGAGAAATTCGAGTTCATTCAGAGCCATTTTTCAGCGGGGATTGCGCAGTAGAGACAGGCTAGCAGGTGGCAAAGATTTGTACATGGATTTGCAATATCGGGCATGATTAGTGTGTAGAGATTGTATTGTACTAAGAGCTTGATATGATCAGCTTTGTATGAGGATTGTTACATGATCTCTATGACATATATTATATACAGATATTTGGTGTTTTTAGCTTCAGGCTTTTCCGTTAAACAATTGTGTTAATGTATGTGAATTTTTATTGTTTCATGTATGCATTGCAATCTTTATTTAATTTCTGCAGATGATCAATGGTGGAATAGATTCTATATTTTGCATGAAGTTAAAATAGTGTGAGATCAGGAGAAACTTGGACATATAACACATAAGTTATACAATTTCTACATGGTATCATAGGATTATTGATTGAAGATTGAAATTGTGAAGTTAGTTTGTGCTAGTGGACAATTCGAATTTGATGCAGGAGTTTCTTGGTGCAACAGTTGAGTATACATTGAAATGTCTTTCAATGGGTTGCGGTTGGAGTATGCACTCGAGGGAAACTCTAACTACATAGCCTGGAAGGACAGGATGGAGGTGGTGCTTGAAGATAATGGCTTGAAGGAATTCATCAAGAGAGATTTTCCTAAGCCCACTTCGGCGGATGCTGCAATACTTGACGCATGGCAAAAGAAAGTAGCAAGGGCGAGGAGGATTATGTTGGAAGGTGTGAGAGACCATATTGTCTCAAGCCTTCATGGGAAAGCCAGTCCATATGCTATGTGGAAGGCTTTGAAATATTTGTTCCAAAGCATAAGCGACCAGAGGAAGTTGGCCCTTAAAGACAAGCTCAGAAAAATAAAAATGAAGAAGAATATTTATAGATTTGAAGTAGTTGGGATTTCTACGGAGCTTCCTACTGTTGGGAAGTGTGAGAAAGCCATGAAATTGAAGCTTGAGAGGGAGCAGGATTTTCATGCAGGTAAGAGTGAACCTCGGGATGTGGATCAGCCACAAGATGA
Source organism: Pinus albicaulis (assembly GCA_034641835.2). Taxonomy (NCBI): domain Eukaryota; kingdom Viridiplantae; phylum Streptophyta; class Pinopsida; order Pinales; family Pinaceae; genus Pinus; species Pinus albicaulis. The sequence goes on along the minus strand of JAXQQM020081832.1, from coordinate 78,765 downwards.
GGATCATGGAGTAGGAGAAACCACTCATGCAGATAAATTTCGTGCCAAATTGGCAGAAGGAGTGCATGCAGCTATACCACCAGGTGAGAGGTGGGGGCAGGGCATGAGTGTCCCAGGCATGCTGGGAGGATTCATTTGGGGTGGGTGGGTCTCACCAGGTGAGCAGCTCTGGCGGTCGCCCGCCAGGGCAGCAGTGGCATGATCAGATGGATGGCCTGGCTGCAGGGTCAAGTGGCGATCTGAATGGTGTGATTCAGACCTGACAAGTGAGAAGTGCGCGTGCAGAGTTCAAGCACAGTGGTTCTACGAATACCATGTGCAGTGCCCATGGCAGAAGGTCAGCCCTGCTGGCTGGTCACCTACGACACGGCCAGGTTGGTCTTCCAGTTTGACGTGTACAGCAGAAGTTGCAGGGTAGATGCTGTGGGGGTTTGTGCCTTGCAGCTCAAACGGTACGCCTTGAGTTCATATGATGAAGTCCTACGGTGGTGGACAGAGTTAAAATTGCAACAGAAAACTTGATGAAGTTTATAGAAACATCATCCTTGATCCTAGTTGGAAAATAATCACCTAAACTAGGTGGGGCCCACACAGGCTATTTTTAGGTGTATGTCTATTTTTAGACATGGTGAGCATATTCTATATGTAGCAGGAGGCTATTTGTGGATGGTTGATCAAGTTGTAAAAATATATGAAATTATATTTTTAGAAGATTGGGCGAAGTCTATTTATAGAGCGTTGATCTAAAAATAGATGCATGTCGATTATTATTAGCTCTTAATAATAATCAGACTCTAAACAGCTACTTATTCTCTTGGAGCACTTCAGTTCAGTGCACAGATATGGCACAGCAGCTGACAGAAGGAATTACGCTATTCCTGAGGGTTTACTGGAGCTATTTCATGGAGGACTTCAGTTAGAACTCATGTGACAGAGTTTGGTGAAGTTGGAGAAGTAGTTGGTGGAGTTGTATTTAGTTTAACTCAGTTACACTCAGTTGAGCTAGTTGTATCTAGTCTAACTGATTGATACACTAGTGAGAGTGGTGTGAATTAATTATTTAATTAATTCACTAAATAATAACTAATTAATAAATTGAAGAATACATCAGTTAACTACAGTGCATGGCAGTTTCAGTGGAGACCAGTGAAGAGATAGGTGAAAGAGCAAGTGTGACTATCAGTTGTGACTATAGTGTTGCATTGTTTGCACCACACATTCATTGGAGATGCCAATGAGAATTGCGTGAGAAAGGCTAGAGAAATTTGAGTTCATTCAGAGACATTCTTCAGCAAGGATTGCGCGGTAGAGGCAGGCTATCAGGTGGCAAATATTGGTGCATGGATTTGCAAGATCGGGCCTGATTAGTATGTAGCGATTGTATTGTACTGAGAGCTTGATATGATCAGCTTTGTATGAGGATTGTTACATGATCTCTATGACATATATTATATACATAGAGTTGGGGTTTTTAGCTTTAGGCTTTCCCGTTAAACAACTGTGTTAATGTATGTGAATTTTTATTGTTTCATGTGTGCATTGCAATCTTGATTTAATTTCCGCAGATGATCAATGGTGGAATAGATTATGTATTTTGCATGAAGTTAAAATAGTGTGAGATCAGGAGAATATTGGACATATAACACATAATTTATATAATTTCTACACATGCTATCCTTCTCTACAGTCCAAACCATGTGTGAAACCAAACCCTAATTTCAACAATCAAGTTGCACATCAATTTAAAACACCTATTTTTCCTACTTACTCCCCTATCAAATGTAATGTCCTATCTTTTAGAGATGGGAGAGGAATTAATTCATAAACTTCACCTATTACCACACAACATTTACCTCAGGAAGAAACTTTAATCCATAAATTGTTAGAGGAGAAATATATGATTGGAAATTTTTCAGAAATAGTTGTTGAATCTCATGAACAATATCAAGAGAAAAACCCTAGAATTTCCCTTACCCATCCTTTTCAATCTGAAGAGAGTAAACATCAAGTTGTGGAATACTTGTACAAGTTGGAGAACCATGAATATGTGGGTATTATTGAAGCTCAGTTCTAAAAAATCATTAGCACATCGCTTTCCTTCATCATTCGACATCTCTTGGTACCATATCAATTAAAGCTTTGGTTTCTCATACTTTGATATGCGTTGAAGTTTAGATTTTAAACCTGAGTGTGAGTATATTTAATATTTTTTTACGCACATGGTTACATTGGAAGTACTCCTACACTTGAGGGATATCTTCCTCTCTCTAAATTAGGGTAGGGTATTATAGAAACAATAAAAAAAAACTCCATTTGGAATAAACATATTATAGCAACACTCATAAAATTGCAATTCCCTAAGGAACAACTATTGAAATCTCCATTAGTATGCACTCTTTTGGTGAGCGTTATCAGAAGAAATTCATTCTTAATGCCTCATTATTTGGTAAAGTGGGTTTGTTCCTCTTCATAATTCTTTCGTCATCCATTGAGTCATTCAAGGGGACTTATCATTTTTATGCTTAATACTTTCCACTTATAAACCCACAACCATAGCCTTGGCCTAGTCACTTGATTAAGTTGTTATCCAAGAAATATTTTCAAGTTTCTCTTCGAGATTATTGATAAAAATACTCCTATGGTGGACCACTCCTATAAAACCATAATGAGCTCTCATGAGAACCCTAGCATGATTAACTCGAGGAAGCTTTCAGTCATTATCTGACATGTTTTCTTTAAAATTAATCTTTAGGATAGAAAGACGAACTAGTAAATATTTGTTATTAAAAACTTTTCATGCCACCACATGCTCTTAAGGAGAATATTTTCCACCCCAACTATTAAGAAACCTATTTAAGGTTAATTATAATCTGATTTTAATTTAAATGATTAATTGAGGGATATGAATTCTCATCATGACCCGACCTGCCATGGTTATGGTCCTAACGAGAATGGAATTACCATTACTGGTCACCAAGCTAGAGTAATGGATTTCAATTGAAAAGTTGGAAGATAATAGGTCTCATCAAGAGTCGACTTGTTCATTCTTGTTAGTTCTTGTGAATGGAACTGTCATTAGTTGGTTACCAAGCTAGGACAACGACCTTCAGTTAATTTGAAAACTAATGTAAAATATTTTAAATGACTCTGAATCTATACCTAATAGATGGGACACATGCATTTCATTGTGTTAGATTCATCCCTGTCAATTCTATAGATGCCTACTGGTAGCAGGGCCATGCCTGTGGTATTAAAGTTAATTTTACACTATGATTTACTTGGTCCTTTTTGTCTTTCCCTAAACTCATTATCATACCTATCTAAGAATGGCCTTAAGATCATCCAGGAATTATGCTTTGGAGTTGTATATTTTGGAACAAACAGGTTTTCATGGAAATGGGACCCTTAATACAGGTGATTCACTTTGCATGAACACGAGGAGATTCAAATATATGCTTGGATAATGGTAATATGGTCACCCTGGGAAGGTATTACTTTGTTATCTTTATTCTTTCGTATTTCCATCTATGTTTAATGTCGTGCCTTTGAAACTATGTCACTTATATTCATCATGAGGATATTGAGGTGAAGAACTACTGATTAGGGTTTCTCCTGAGATTCGTTATGGAGATTTTGATGGTTGGATATTTCATGATAACACTATTCTTACCATAACAACATTGTTAGCATTCCCATGGTAGCCTTGGAATTATATTTTCTTTTTATCGGTCTTAATGAATGAAGATGGACCAACATGATTTTTTCTATCAGAACAACCAAATTTGGTAAAGAAACCTTTGTTTATGCAGGACAGCAGGAACAATATTATGAGTGCAGGAACATTTATGTTTCAATTTTAGTTTTTTTTCAAGGGAGAATCAATATAGCAATTGATTCACTTGCATGAGGACATGGAAGGTGATCAACATGGGGGTATGTTAGGTCATATAATTATTGTATCTAATGCATTTTTTTGTCCATACGATGTATTGCTTATTTCCTTGTTTTACCAGTTTTTTCACTTGTGTCTTATACTTATACATTCTCTTGAAAAAATAGTAAATATTTACATTTTGTTTTAATTTTATGTAAAGAACACCTTTGTTATATTCATTTCTCAGGATTAATGTTCATTAAATTTTGTTAATGAAATTCTTGCACTCTATAGAGATCTTGCACCAGAATAGAAGTATATGGGGACCACTCAATTATCTGAGCTTGCCAAAGAGGAAAATGATAGATAAAAAAATTTCAATACTATATTGGAGCCTATGTGATAGTCATAAGTTCACTTTCCTTTACTTCCCTATTCATGCCTGCACTCTATAAGCTTTTTACACCAAAAAGAAATTATGCATGTTTCCCCCATGTAAAGTCACCACATGATCGTCAATTACACTTTTCAAATATAACTTTGAATATTTTTTCAAGGGAAAACACATTTCCTTTCATTGATGGTGATTCACTAAGTCTTTGGTTTTACCTGCACTAGTCTTGGGTTCATGCCTACATTAAGTGTTGTGCTTGCACTAATTTGGGGGCTCGATGAAAAATTGAAGGTTTGATGAACTTTCGAGAAAAACCAAAGATTATTTTTGTCTAAAATAACATATAAACACCTCCACATGAGTCAAAATTCACTCAAGTCACACGTGTGGGTTTCTAGAAATGAAATCAACAAATTTGCTTAACAATCACAGAGTTTTCAAACTGCCAAATTTGACCTCGATTTGCATGTAGATGGAGGTGAATCTCAAAAATATGGACATATGGGTCTTTTCCAGGTATATTAAATTAACTAAAACCCAAAATTTTCCAAAAAATTTGCAATGGTTAGAGAGATACACAAGCATCTTTAAGGCATATTTATAAAAAAATCAAGTAAAACCCATAATTGTAAAAGTATCCAAACAGTCAACTTGGGGCACGATTTATGAGGAAATTAAGTTGAATTATAAAATTACAAGAGACATGGAAAATTAGAATCCCTTTAAACATTTTTCTAAAATTCATCACGGTTTGAGAGTTACGCGGGGTTCTTTGAGGCCAATTTGTTAAAAATGCAAAATTTTCCAGAATTGAAAAATTGGGTTGTTAAAGCCAAAATTCATCTTATAACTTTCATAGAAATCCCATCCATGGAATGTGGAGGAAGTGGAATGTTATTCTAACTCTATATTTATGGTTTGGAGATGGATTGTATGTAGGCTGGTGATGTAAAAGTGTGATTGATATTTAATACAAGACTTATAATGTCAGGTTTTTCCTTCAATTTCATGTGCATCTGATGAATATTCCAGCTCTATGATTTTAGTTTGTTTAATGAGGATGAGAGATGGACTATTAGGGTCCACCATACCAGCTCTTCATCCCTCTAGCTGTGTAGTTTCAGTGTGGAAGCAGATCTGCCTTTTTTAGTGTGTTTTATTGTAACAGTGGTGTGTTGATAGCTAGATTTTATTGTTGATTTGGTGAATCAGTGAATGGTTTTCTTAAATATTTTTTCCTTATGAATGGTTATTTCATTTCAAGTGTGAGTGGATAATTTTCTTTTGATTTGGGAGGTTTTGCACTGAAATCAAGAAACTATTTTCAAGCATATTATTTATTTTCATTGCAATGGAAGATTTGTTAAGTTACAATGATAACCTAATTTGAATCTATTTATTTGATAACCAAACCACAAAATGAAACTGATGTCATTAAAAATCATAGATATTGTGAAGCATATCTGATTATTTTTTTTGTAACATTCAAGGATTCTAGAGTGAAGGTCACATTTTATAAGTTCTCTTGATTTATGAGCAAGAAATATTTTTTTTACAAACTACACAATCAGATTTCCAACATATTGGATTTAGTTGGTGAGTTTCATTTGAGCTAGAAAATATTTCATTTCTTTCCAAATATGAAGTTTGTGGAAAATATGGGCAACCTCGGTCATATGAAAATGAGGGAAATTGATTTCTTACGAAAGTGATGTTTGGATCATGATTAACTGGAATCAAAAAGAACCTCAATTCATCAAAGGTCGTGAAGTGGCTTGGCCTACCAACCACAGCACACTTGCAATCGTATACCATCAGGTGGCTTCACCAAGGAAGAAATCTCTGCGTCAGCTAGCAGTGTTGCCTTTCGTACATCATCAAGCACTTCACGGATGAGATATTATGTGATATTTCTCCTCTTGATGTGTCTGATGTATTATTAGGGAAACCATACTTGTGGAAGCAACATGTTGTGTATGAGTCTAGTCCTCGTTATGTTATTATTACTTTGGGAAATCAGTTGTGCGGGATACCAGATGTAGTACCACCTTTCGCCATCTCTTTTAGTACTACAAAGAAATGCAATAAGATTGTTTCCCAAACCAGGAAATTTATTTTCATTACGATTTGCATATAGGGCAAGAATAATATTGTGGATACAGCCTCCAAATAGGGTTCTACTGCGCGACAGCAGCAAATGAACAAATTCGTGGAGGAATGCAAGGACATTTTCTCCTCACCCATAGGGTTTCCTCTACATTGTCAGGTCAATCACTCCATTGATCTGACCCTCGGGTGTGTCTTTGCCTAATGGGCCAATCTCTCAAAGTTCTGTTTTGGATAATGATGAAATCAAGAGGCAAATCCAAGTGTTGTTGCAGAAAGGGCACATCAGGAAAATCTCCTCACATGTATTTTCTGAGACTGATAAAGTAACCAAATTTATTGAATGCACTAGCACGTTCGTCAACATGTCCACGATATCTTGGAGAAATCCAATTCTAAGTACAAGCAATGACATGATCAGCATCAGTGCCACAAAATTTCGGGTGGGTGAAAAAGTGTGGTTACATTTGCAAAAGAGCGCCTCGTTGGACCCCACCGCAAGCTTGACCCACTCTAATATGGGCCATACACCATCACCAAGGTTGTAAGGGACAATTATTTCGATCTCAATATTCCACCATTCCTTGGTCTACACCCAATGTTCAATTTGGACCACCTTTCTCCCTACTTTCCACCTCTATTGGACACATTTGACATTGCAGAACAACTCACACCAACAGAGTTAAACCAAGATTGCATGGAAAAAGCCACAAATTATCGAATCATGGAAACACATATTATGAACACCAGCCAACAAAAGATCCATCTATATTGAGTTTTCAAAGCATGTCAACTCCTTTACCAGGGCAAGTGGCTCAATAGGGACCAAGTTCAGTAGAAGTTTCCTCATCTCATGGAGGAACTCAACGCAATGGGGACCATTGCTTCATAAGGAGTAGGAATGATCCAGGTGGATATTTGTGGCCACCCACCTATTCCACTTGGATCCCCACCATTGCTTCTTTCAGTTTTTCAGTTTCCTAATTGTAGCACAATTTACTATTTTTGGCAGTTTTTCGGGTCGTGAACTTCCAGAGCCGTTTTGAGGCCCTAATCGACTCTTTTTGGAAAATTACCTGGTGAATGTGGGTTTCTAAAAAAAAAATCATTGTTAGCAGTTGTATTCCTCAGATATATCTTTATAACGAGGTATCATGTGCGTCAAAAGGAGATCGTATGCCAAAGATACGACCCCGGAAATTGATGTACCAATTTACCCCAATGAGGACCATAGTGGTTCATCTCCTAGGGTTATGTTTTTGGATGTTTAGGGTTTTCCATTGTTTCTCATAATAAATAGGCCTTCGAGCCTCATTTTAACACAGTTTAGAGGCATGTAGCCACCACATCTCTTCTCAGAGATACGCTACAATCGCCCTAGCTAGTTTATGTCCATTTTGTTTGTAAGCACATATCAGTTATTTGATATTAATGAAATGAATTTTTATTTATGCTACATCTCTGCATTTATTTTCATTTCTTTATTTTATAGCATTTCTACATAAATTTGGATCAAACTATTTTACAAAATCGTCACCCACAATAATTGGTTTTTTTTTCCATTATTGTATGCAGAGTGTTGAGACATTGTGTTGAGTTTTCTCTGCTCATATGCATTCTTCACAATGAGAGATATTTCGCACAAGATAATGAAATAAATATAAATATAAATAATTTCCAATATTTAATTTTGAAGCTTTTATATTTTTAGTTAATGACAGGGGTGCGGATAAAACAACAAAATCACTCCCCTCTTTAGACATATATATTGAAGATTTTGGTGTATAGAGAAAGGGTGTGAGAAGGAAGTGTGTTCGGAGGTGTTTGTGTTCCTTTATCCACACATTCATTCTCCTCACATACTTTCTATTGCATTCCTTGCACACGATTTTAACGACCTTGCCTATGATCAGCAAAACTTTGGCAATGAGCTTGCATATCTCAAGATGCTTTTGGAATAGATCGTAAGAAACAGACATGATGGTCGGAATATGATCATCTCATTCATGAATTGTCTTCAACACAACCAGTGGAAGATGCAGGAAATATTAGCAAATATGCAAAGGGGTTAGGGGCATTTACAGGAAAAACTTGATCGCTTTGAAGGAAGATTAGCTCACATGGAGAAACATGCACACCATGAGTTTCAGCTTTTGTTATCACCAGGTTCAAGACTAGAGAATATTGTTTCATAACTACCCCTCATAGTTAATATCTTTTGGTTGTGTACTGATCCTAAAAAAAATTGGATCTATGTTTATTTTCCTTTTTTGGGTAGTGAAGCATTTTTTCACAATTTATGACGTGTTTTTGCTAATTATTTATTGGCCAATAAATCTAGTAAGAGTGAGGCCAGTAAGATTTTTTCAAGTTGTTCTTGAAAATGTAATATTTTTTTCTGCATAAATTGATACTTAGTTTCATTTACAAATTATTTTAACATTTTCGACTATTGAAATGTTAGTTCTTAGCTTAACATGAACTGGTAGCAACCATATCAAGTCAAGATACAAAATTGGATTGCGGATATAGTTAATCATCTACACTTAATCTCATTTGATATACATGTAAACGAAATTTTCATGCCACAAACGTTAACAACATAAAATTGATACTTAATTAATTTATGTGTAGTACTATGAAAAACGAAAAATGTGAAAAACAACTATGCAGAAGTAGAATGTATGTGGAAATGTGCAACATTTCAAAAATATATATATATATATATATATGTTTCTTGCTTGACATATATGTTCTCCCGCACAACGCTTCTTCCTCACACAGATTAAAAACAAACTTAATTTAATATTGGATAATAGATGTTCAATTCACAAATGTGAAATCACTATTGAACTTAGTATTTGGGAAACGTCAATACAAAGGTTCACTCACTCTATCTTGATAGTAGAACATTGATAACAGAGTAAATGTCGTGAATACTCATTGATTCGTTGAATAAATGTCGAAAATACTTGTATTTATTGGCAAGGGATATTTAGTTAATCATAGGGTTAAGCTAGATCGAACATCAAGTTTGAACTAATACAGAAAATAACACTTCCATAAATAAGTAGTAACCCAATGCAATAAAACCAATGTTTGTGTCATTGCATCATTACATAAATCAAAATAGAATGAGAATTAGGATATTAATAAAATATTATATTTATATTGATTTCTAAACTGTGCCAAACACACCAATCATGAAACAAAATCCTATGAATTGGAATATCTCGAGTGGGAATTTAATAAATATGGATATGGTTTAGAGTAACTGATTTCAGAACATTCTTCTCTTATTCAAATTAGGTAAATAAATATTGGCTAGATTGATGATGATCAGTGGTTAATGAATACCAAATCATGAAAACAGTTAGTGGTTAATGGATAAAGAAATTGCCAAAATATTCAAGAGATTCATTAGGTGTTTTTCTGAAATGCATGATTTTCTTATAAAAAAAATTATAATCATAGTTTTCAAAGGCGCGGTAGAGCTCCTTGACAAGATGTTCGAAAGAGTGAATAAAAGTGGTTGGAAATGTGTAACACCATTATTTTACATGTCCTTTGAATTTGAGAATGAGATCTGAGATTTTATTAAAGTGAAAGTCCCAAGCATACATATACTAGTCCCAATAGTGGAACATGAAGTCTACACCTACCCCTCCAAACAAAGATACTCCCTCTATGCTAAGAAGAAGCCAAGGATCTCAACATAACTCCCAAGCTTTTGATCCTAAGCCAAAATCCCTTTACATGACTAATGAGGGTGTATTTATAACAAAAGGGGTAGCTACTCATCGCCCTTTGTAACTCTTTCACTTCCCTTGTGACTCTTTGACTTCCTTTAACCATGACCTTTGGACTTCATTACAAAATGACTCTTCACATTCCACAATTGACACTTGGAATTTCAGTGACAATTAATTACAATATTTCTCATACCTATATAAGACAAAATTGGGTAGAGTCAACTAGACATCCTAATATGACGAAACAAGTCAAGCTTGAGTTTGGGGAAAATCCGGCTCATCCACCACAACTTGTAGTTTCTCAGTCACATATTGGTACTAAAATTTGTATAGTGCGATGACTTCCGCAAACTGTGTGATGGGATCAATTTGGAAGTAGACTCTAGCCTCCATTGCATCTACGTACACTGCCTTGGAACCAGTTTGAGTTTCCTTCTTTAGCAGGAGTAGCATGGTATTGATCTGGACAGGGCCACCAATTTACTTCTGCGTATTATGTTTGTTCACCTCAAGATATTCCTTGGTAGAAACATGTCTGAGCTAATCCAAGTATTCTTCAACCTCCTTTATAACATGATTCTTGTGTTTGGCTTCAGTGAGTGAGCCAACTTAAGGGATATTATTTGAGTTCACCATAAAATCCACGTTTTTTTACAACCGTGCATATGAGGCATGAATGTTTGTGATGAATGATCCTATTTTTTTATCACTTTGGATTAGCATCTACACTTGTGCTTTCTCCAACTTAGCTTTTTGTCTTATCTTATTCACCAACTCTTAAGGTGCCCCTTTGTGCTACATTGACCACTCATTCATGGCAGCAATGGTTGTATGAACAACCTTGAGGGATTTAGCATTATCCTTGTACTTTTTTTCATTTTGTGTAGGCGAACAATTTTTTTTTGAACGGTGACAAGCTCCTCACAGAGGCTTCTCATAGTTTCTCCTAATGTTGATACTTCTCCAAGTATGGCTAACTTAAGTTCTTCAAGATATACATGTGCGAGAGCTGCTTTCTAGACCTCTTATCGGAGTTATTCAACTTCTTTCCTTGCATCCTATAAGCTATTTTCCAATTTTATATTCTCGTCCATGACATACTCCATGTTTGACTTGGAAGCACCTATGAAGGCCAGTTGGCTACAACAATGGCTTCTAGATTCCTCCTGGTGTCTGTCACAATCACCCTTTCTTTGATGAATATAGGATATATGAGCTCGTCTGGGAAATTTGTCTTTCTTGCATGTATAATATTCTTTCGTATCTCATCATAGGTCAAGCTATATAATTTCCATCATCGGACCCTCATCGAGAGGGTCAATTTCATCCTCCTCGCTTGGAGCTTTATTTGCTGCAAGAGGAGGGGGAGACTGAGTAGTGATCTGTTGCATGGTCGGCATGAGATATACATCTTGGTTTAGAGGCTCTTTTTCAACCTTCATGTATTTGATTACTATCAGATCTTTAATTTCTTGAGCAAGTTCCTTCTTCTGCAATTGCTTGCCCTCTTCTTCCAGTATCTGGTTTTTTTCATGTTCTTCTTCTGCTTGCTTTTGTGTTGCTTCTTCCACTTATGTTCTCTTCATTTATTCTTCTTCTTTTCTCTGCCTTTATTCCTCTAATATCTTATGTTCTTGTTCATTATTCTTCTTTGGATCTTCCTTCGTCTTCCTCTATTTCCTCTTCTTTTCTGTTGTTATATCCTCTTTCAAAATGATTGGATTTGCTTTCCATTAGTAGCTTTGTTCTTTCATCGGACTATGCAAAACCTTTCTCTTGCCCTATTCACGCACTGGGTTGCGCATTTATGTTAGTTATGTCTCCATAATGACTTATTTATGAGGAGTAACCTATGATGTCCCTACGAAACTGACGAGTTGGCAGGGCTTTGCTATGTTGTAACAATTCTTTATCCTTTCCTCCTCGGGTCTAGAGAAAATCTCGCTCATCCATGGAAATGAATATTTCCATAGTGTTGTTTACAAACACTCCTAGGATCGTATAGATTGAAGTCTAGGAAACTAAATGAAAACTTATCTATCTCCTTAAATCCTTCAGCCTCAGCAACCTTTATATTCGTTATCTTGTACAACCTAAATTGCAAAGGAAGAGCGGGCCAAGGTTCTTTCTTCTTCCTCTACAATACTCCTGATAACCCTATGGAAATATGATACACTACTTCTTTCATGACCAGATTATCGATGGCATACCTCAGTAACTGATGTAGAGGCTTATGTTTTTGGAACACTCTGAGGTAAGTGCCATCTGGTGAGGCAAACCAATCCATCAATTCTGACACTGCTACTATCACCTCACGGTACATGCAAGGTGAATCTTCCTCAAATATCAACTTGTAAAATGGAATAAGGAAGTGAACAGTTAGCTTCTCTATGAATCCTTTGTGACTGCACTTTGAAAGGATCCTGCATTAGATGTGCACATTAGGTTCTTTGGATGTACAAGTTCACTTCATGCCTAAAAAAATATTTCTTAACACATTTCACATTCAGCAAATAAGCATACATGTAAAATCTGGCTTACTTTCCCTTGGAGGGTTCTTGGCATTGGTTACATGGATCCTCAAATGTTAAGCCAACATGTTTAACTAGTTAAATGGTTTTCGTTCATTCACAACCTAATTCAGCAAGAATTCCTAGCCTTCGAGGAAGGTTTCAGTACTCTGTTGGCCATAGATGTGGCAACATAGAACTATCAAGTACTAAAATTCCTTGAATGGATTTGGTCTTGTAAGTGTTTTTGGGTGCCTGGAATAATTTGGAAGGATATTTCACCCAACCTTTAATGAAATCCTTCATGCTCAAGTAACTGGTGACTACATAAAATTGGGATTCCATGTAGCCTTTTGGATGTGGCAAATGATACATACTATGAAAATCATGTGCCATGAAAGAGGCAAGCTTTTTTCCCTTGAAACTATTATGAATCATGGTATTTGTATTTGTATGCAACATAATCCATTTTAAAACGTTTGTACATGGAAAAGTAGGATACCTAAATGCAACATTGTGTAATCCTCACCTCTGGACATTAATATAAACCTACATGTCTTCAAGATCTTCTCTGAAATTTTTTGTTGCGTAAACATATTTCACTGTGTGCTATGTAATATCTAAGTCTTTCTCAATGAGTAGTTGAGTGTATTAAAATAATGGTAAAGAGGGAAAAAAATTCTCAACTATCCCACTGATGTTGCTTTCTTTGGTGTCCTTTAAGGATGATCTCTTGGGTGCCATGAAGATAATCAACTGATGGAGAGAGATAACCTCAAAAATATGCAGTACTTATATGATGAAACACACTCATGGAAAACATAAATTAGCTTTAGCAAAAAAAACTATCTAGCAATATCAAGGCAGCAACCCAAACATTGAGGAGAAAAATTGTGCAAATTATGGGTTAAAGGTGGGAGACTAGCCTCATGAATTGCGCATTGCATAATCTCATAAGTCAAGGGGACAGCTAGAAGCTTGAGACTATGCAATGCATAGACCCATCTAGGTAGACTGAGGGAATGAACTGTGGATTTTTCAGTCCCAGTAGCTAGGGTTGATGCTTGTGATTGCACAATGCGCAGTTGGGCAAGCCAATGATTTTGCATTGTGCAGTCCCATGTAGGCAGACTAGGGGAAGGAACTCCACATTGCGCAGTCTGGTAGAAAGGGTTGAGGCTTGTGATAGCACGATGCACTGTTGGTAAATGTATTGACTGCGCATTTCACAATCTCAGAGGCAAAGTTGGAAGCTTGTCTCTTGGAGATGTGAAATGTAGAGTTGGAGAGGCTATTGTTGGCCGAAATTATGTAGATCTACCTAGGAAAGGAAGAAATCAGTGACATATATGAGTGTTGAGGCAGGAAATAAATGCAGATCTAGATATGGGAAAGATATATCAGCAAAAACTAAGTGCCAAAACCCAAAATGCAAGAGAAAAAATGAACATGCAAAAAATGACCCATCAAAGGCAACTACTAGGGGGAAAAAGAAAGATCTGAACGAGACACTTGAAAATGTGAACGAAAGACTGAACCAGCTCTTGTAAAAACTAATATAATTTAAAGTTCCAGCTATTATGAAAATAAATAGGAAAAATAACACTCGTAGAAGTCAAACAAAAAAAAAGTGACAGAAAAGACAACAAAAAGCGACAATTGCAAAACTTATATGAAAAAGCACCACAAACTCAACCGAAAGTTTCTTGATCTCCATGGTAAGGATAGATCTCCAAGATAAAGTTTGAAAATGAGATATAGGGTCGTTTATTAAATATATCTAGGCGGGTTAGGTTTTCTAACGCACGTGCCTAAAATCAAGGAAAAAGCACCACTTGCATGAAATTCATAATTAGCAGCTTAGTGGAATTAATCGAACATTAATTTGAAAACTACCATTTTTTATGGATTCCAACTCTGTTTTTTCGAAAAACTACTTTTCACATTGGTAAAGGAGATTGCACAATTCCTAGGCTCATGGGCTTGGGCAACTCCTTACCTCAGTGGATTGTGTAATTTCCAAGGGGAAGGATAACTTTGCACATTTTCTGAGCTCAAGTTTGGGCTTCCCTCTAGGATTTCATAGTTCCTAAGCTCAAGGTTGGCCTACTCTCAAGGATTTTGTAGTTTCTAAGGGGAATACTGGTAATGTTGCAAGGTCAAGGCAGGAGGTGGTTTATGTTTTAAAGGTTCAATTCGGGGTCAAACATGACATCACAAGCACTGTATGGAAATATAAGTCTTTAACATAGCATGAAAACATAATGAAAATGTTTGATAAACTCCTAGAGAAATAAGGGGAGGCTCCAAAATTAAAGCATGGGAAAAATTTTGGAGGGGGTGTTGTAACAGCTACAACAATAGGTGACACACTAGTAGAACTCCAACTCTCTGTATGGGTCTTAAATCATGCAAAATAGGTCTAACCCTTCAGGAAGTATTTCTCATCTCATTGATCATCGTATCTTCTTTACTTAGCTTGCGTTAAATATATATCCCTTACCATTTTCTTCATCAGTGACATACTAACGAAAGACAAGTCAAACTTAGTTATTTCGATTGGGGATGAAGAGTATATAGATTCACAAGTGAAAGAGGATTATCAGAGTCTTGGTTTTCATCTCTGGTGTTTCTCCGCTGCTAGTAGGCCTAGACAGTACCCCAGTGAAGTCACTTCAAGAACAGAAACATTGCTCTACTACCAACGAGCATGTACAGTTCCCCAGCGAATTTGCTTGCTTCACCTCCCTGCATAGTAAGCCTTTCTCTTCTTTCACCATTTATTTATTTTTCTTATTTTTTTCATATAACTGTGCATCGACACTTATTAATTTCATGAGGCATAACAGGTATCTCGGATTATTGAGAGAAGAAGAGGTTGTCCCTTTAGATAAGGATGTTTAACACCTCTAAAATTCAGTTCACTTGTTTAATTTTCCTCCCCTCCTTACTCTAATCAACTTATTTGACAAGGAAAAACCAAACAAACATAAAAAAAACTAGTTAGAGTAGGTGGTACTAGTTATATTTTCAAGCATCGTAATTCCATTAAGGCTTTCTCTGAGAAAGAACATATTTTCCATCAGGGTATCATCAACTAAAGGGTGCAAGGCCCATGAAAAGATAAGGAATAAACAGAAATCCAAGCATTGATAGATACATAATATCCTCTTAAACTCTACCATGCCTTCTTCGTAACGCAAACATGGTCTGATGCAGAAATTTACTAAAAAGAAAGAAAACAAAAGAACGAAAAGGAATGAAATGAAAAAAAAAATGAACTAAAAAAAATATAATCCTACTTCTAAACTAACTAGAACTAGCCAGGCTTACGTGAAATGAAACTTCCAATGTAACCTCCAAAGTGTTTCCTGATTTGAAAGGGCGATGGAATCAACAATAAGAAAGATCTTCAGGAATAATAGCTAACAAGAAAGATGAATCGCAAAATTTTGCAACATTCGAAGATTAAGAATTCAATCATAAAAATATAACAAGAAATCATATATAAAACATTTTTCCATTGCATTATGGTCTTTACACGCATCACAACAAAGTGTCATGGTGAAACGCTCTTCTGAAATTTCAAACTTGGAAAACATAAATAAAGTGAAAAACTTGTGTTTCTTTAACGGGCATGTCAGGTATGATTCCTCTAATGATTGAGTGATAGAGTCATGAAAAACAGGTGAAGGAAGTGAATATTGTGAAATAGAATGATTTTTAATTCTTACAATTGATTGATGAGGATTCTCTAAAGACAAAGTATTATCGTGATCATGATTGGAACTATCATCAAGACTACGAGAACCTGAAATAACCATCAGCGTTGTAGAAATTATATGCACTAATCATGCATATGTCCAAGATCCACCTGATCTCATACTATTTAACTTTATGCAAGATACTAAATCTATTCCACTTGTTAATATTTTGCGGAAAAATTAACTGCACACACATGTGAAGCATAAACAAAAATATTCAATCGCACATAACACAGTTTTTAACCGGGAAAGCCTAAAGCTAAAAACCCCAACTATATATTATGTAACATGGATATCATATGACAATATCATACAAACATACAAAGCTTATCACAAGCCCTAAATACAGTACAATTGTCATACACTGATCAGGCCTAATCTTGCAAATCCATTCACCGATCTTTGCCACCTGCTAGCCTGCCTCCACTGTGCAATCTTTGCTGAAGAATAGCTCTGAATGAATTTAAATTACTCTTGGATTGACTCTGCAATCCTCATTTGCATCTCCACTATGTGTTTGATGCAATCAATGCATCACTATAGTCACAACAGATAGTCTATCTTGCCCTTTCACCTATCTCTCCACTGGTCTCCACTGAAACTGCCATGCGTTGTAGTTAACTGTTGTATTCTTCAGTTGATTAATGAGTATTATTTATGAATTAATTTACTAATTAATTCACTCCGCTCTCACTAGTGTATCAATCAGTTAGACTAGATACAACTAGCTCAACTGAGTCTAACTGAGTTAAACTAAATACAACTCCATAACTGCTTCTTCCAACTATGTCATAAATATGCCACTTGAGTTCTAACTGAGTCCTCCATGCATTAGCTCCAGTAAACCCTCAGGAATAGTGTAATTCCTTCTGTCAGCTGATGTGCCACATCTGTGCACTAAACTGAAGTGATCCAAGAGAATAAGTTGTTGTTTAGAGTCTGATTATTATTAAGAGCTAATAATAATCGACATGCATCTATTTTTAGATTGAATATCTATAAATAGACTTCGCCCAATATTCTAAAAATATAATTTCATCTATTTTTCCAACTTGATCAACCATCCACAAATAGCATCCTAAAACTTTTGAAATATGATCGTCATGTCTAAAAATAGACATAGTCTAAAAATAGACTTGCGCCAAAACTAGCCTATGGGCCCACTTAGTGAAGGCGACTCTTTTCAATAAGCTCATCATCTTGTTGAATCTCAACACTCACTCTCAACAAGATAGGTATTATCCTTCACCTCGATCCCGCCTCTATGATATTCGAATTTGCTCCTGGTGAGCACCTTCGTCAAAATATCTGCATCCTGATCCTCCGTAGGAATGTACTGAAGCAACATGATCTTCCTCTGCACACAATCTCTAATATGATGATACCAGATATCAATATGTTTAGATCTATCATGAAACATAGGATTAACTGAGAGTTTAATGCAACTCTGATTATCACAATGTATCACCGTGGGATCTAAATGTGAACCGAACAAACCAACCAGAATCTTCCTCATCTAGACAACCTTACATGCAGCTAAATTTGTTGCCATGTATTCTGCTTCCACTGAAGTGAATGCCATAGATCTTTGTTTCCTGATGTACCAAGAAACTATCATAGATCCGATACTGAAAATCCCTCCTGATGTGCTCTTTCTTTTTGTTGGGCTTCCTACCCAATCTACATCCATGAATCCATGCAACTTCACCTCATCCGTCTGTTTGTACCATAAACCATACTCATATGTGCCCCTGAGATATCTCAGGACATGCTTGCCCGCCTTCCAAAAGAGCTTGGTAGGCTTAACCATCGCTTGTGAAATTTGGTTCACCGCATAGCATATGTCTGGTCTTGTATTGACTAAATACATGAGCGAACCCACCAACTGTCGATAAACAGTGGCATCCACTACCTCTGCTGATGTAGCATCCTCTTTCTTCCAATTTCCTAGAAGAGGAGTTTCGATAGGCTTGCAGCCATGCATGTGAAACTTCTCCAGTATCTCCCGGGCATACTTGCCTTGAGACACAAACAGTTCACCTTCCTGCTACCATATTTCCAATCTAGGGAAATAATGAAGGAGGCATAAATCCTTCATCTCAAACTCCTTTGCAAGAACAGCCTTGCATGGGTGTATCAACTGCTCATCACCTGTTAGTATCAAATCATCAACATAAAGTACAATGATCAAAAGCTTACCCTCAACCACAATATGGTACAGGTTTGCATCCACCTCACTCTTGGTGAAGCCAAGTCCAGTGAAATAGCTGTCGATCCGAGTGTACCAAGCACAGGGTGCTTGTTTCAGCCCATACAGCGCTCTTTAGAGCCTGCAAACATGCGAATCGCTGCTGAAGATCTCAAATCCTTCAGGCTGCTCAATGTACACCTCTTTCTCGATGATCCCATTAAGGAACGCAATCTTCACATCCATCTGATGAATGTGCCAACCCATCTGCGCTAAGAGAGCAAGGATGGTCCGTATGGAAGAATACCATGCGATAGATGCAAAGGTTTCTTCATAGTCAATCCCCTCAATCTGTGAGAAGCCTTGGGCAACAAATCTTGCCTTATACTTCTCGACGCTCCCATCAGCAACGTTCTTTACCTTGTAGATCCATATTGATCCTACAACTGATTTTCCCACCAGCCTTGGATCAATCTCCCAAGCATTGTTTCTGATAATGGAGTCATACTCCACCATGGCATCTACCCATGTGGGCTCCTGCGTTTCTTCTTCAAAATAATATGGCTCGGTCACAATACACTTGCTCATAAGAGCCATGTATCCATTATATTGGTCAGGTGACTGTCTCTGTCTGCGCTGTGATGTAGGAACTCCTACATTTTTTTCTGCATCCACCTTCAATCTCTCAGCTTCTGTGGTACGCTTCCTGCCTTGTCTGATGTTTGGTTCTGCATGAGTGGACTCCTCCACTCCATGAATCTCCTCCTGTGGTTGATGCACATCCAGAGGCTCATCTTTGGGAATAAGAAGTTCCTCCTCCACATGAAAGTGTATCTCCCTCTCAAGCAACAACTTCATGGCTTTCACCTCATTGAATTTTATATCCCGTCGCATAACAGTCATCCAACTGTTTGGAAAATACGCATGATAGTTATGGGGTGTTTCTGTGTACCCCACAAATATACCAACTTCTGCAGTCGCCTCCAACTTCTTCCTGGAATCCTTCCTCACATGAATGTAAACAGGTGAGCCAAAAATATTCAAACGATAAATATCAGGCTTCTTACCAGTAAAATCTTCCTCGGGTGTACTCATGCCAAGTACTCTATGAGGACAACGGTTTTGCACATAAACCGCAGTGTTGCATGCTTTCGCCCACAAGTGCATCGGTAGGCCCTGGTCATGTAGCATCGCTCGTGCAACACACACGATCGTTCTGTTCTTTCTCTCCGCGAACACATTCTGCTGTGGGTTATGAGGCGCTATGAGTTCTCTTTGAATTCCTTCTTTGCTACAGAAGTCTTTGAATTTGCCAGAGATGTATTCACCAACATTATCGCTCCTTAGAGCTTTCACCTGCTTCCTCGACTCCTTCTCCACCAATGCCTTGAACTCACAGAACTTTGAGAATGTTTCACTCTTCTTCTGCATGAAGAAGATCCAGCATCTACGAGAAAATTCATCAACAAATATCACATAATACCTGTGTTTCGTTGTTGAAGCAACCCAGAATGGTCCACACACGTCTATGTGAATTCTCTCCAGGATCACCGAAGCACAGTTCTCCTTCTCATGAAAAGTGGTCTTCACAAACTTACCCATTGTACATCCTTTGCACTAATCTGACTGCGGAAGAGTACCCTTGGGAAGTCCAGTAGAAATTTTCTGCAAAATCTTCAAAGTGCCATGGTGAAGATGGCCCAATCTCTCGTGCCATAACTCGCCCTCATCCCGGCTCACCACTTCTTCTGCTTTTCCCACCATTGCAGCACAGCCATCTACCTCTAGCTTGTAGAGATTCTTAATTTTAACTCCTATATTCTTGGTTTGACCCATTGTTTTATGTCTAAGGAAAGCTTTTCCCTCACTGAAAACAACATCATAACCTCTATCTTCCAGCATTGCGACTGAGACCAATTTATTCTTCAGACCTCGAACATGCATGAAATTCTTCAACAAGAATGGATTACCAAACTCCCTCTCAAAGGTAATGGTCCCAATGCATGTCGCACTGTACCGACCATCATCGCCCATCTCTATATGCATCTGGAGGTCCTTCTCCTCCAAGTCACTAAACAACTCTTTGTCTCTCGTCATATGGAAAGACGCACCACTGTCAAGATACCACACCGATCCCATGCAGCTTGAAACCAAGCATGTGATCAAGGAAAAATCCAGCTCAAATTGTGAGTCTAAGGCCTCTCCAGCTGCAGATCCAGCAGCCTGCATATTCTTCTTCTTCTATGGACAGTTAGTGGCGAAATGTCCATGCTCATGACAGTGAAAACACTTCACTTTGGACAAGTCCTGCGTCTTTCCTTTCGCATAGGATTTAAGAGGATTTTTCTTCCCCTTAACTTTCCTTGCTTTGGTAGCCAAAGCAAAATTCTCTTCATCTCCATTCTTCGATGAAGATCCATCCCTGGTACCCCGCCTTATCTCCTCCTGCACAAGATCCGACCAAAGTCACTCCAATCTTGGCAGTTTCTCCCGTCCATTGACAGAGTCTTTGTAGCTATTCCAACTCTTCGGAAGCCCAAGGAGAGCCAAGCTCACCAAGTCTTCTTCATCAACAGTAACCCCCACACTTCCTAGCTCATCCTTGCAGTGGACAAACTTCATGAGGTATTTTGGAATATTGTCGCCTTTCTCCATTTTTATTTTAAGGCTGTCTTTAGCTTCCCACTCTGGGTCACTTTTCTAACTTTGGAATAGAATCGTCAAAGCCTTCCATTAAAGATGGAGTGGCTTTCCCATGAAGGCTGGACACAATGTGGTCCTTCACACCTTCCAACAGAATCCTCCTCGTCTTTGCAGTCTTCTTTTGCCATGCATCAAGTAATGCAGCATCGCTAAATCCCGGCTTAGGAACATCGCTATCGATGAACTCCTTCAGCCCATTATCCTCTAGCACCGCCTCCATCTTGTCCTTCCAGGCTATGTAATTTGATCTCCCATCAAGGGAATACTCCAATATCAACCCGTTGAAAGACATTTCAATGTATACTCGATTTCTGCACCAAGAATCTTCTGTAGCAAATTCAAATTGTCCACCAGCACAAACTCACTTCACAATTGCAATCTTCAATCAACAATGCTCTGATACCATGTAGAAATTATATGCACTAAGCATGCATATTTCCAATATCCACCTGATCTTACACTATTTAACTTTATGCAAGATGTTGAATCTATTCCACTTGTTAATCTTTTGCAGAAAAATTAATTGCACACACATGTGAAGCATAAACAAAAATATTCAATCGCACATAACACAGTTTTTAACCGGGAAAGCTTGAAGTTGAAAACCCCAACTATATATTATGTAACATGGAGATCATATGACAATCTCATACAAACATACAAAGCTTATCACAAGCCCTCAGTACATTACAATCGTCATACACTAATCAGGCCTAATCTTGAAAATCCATGCACCGATCTTTGCCACCTGCTAGCCTGCCTCCACTGCGCAATCTCTGCTGAAGAATAGCTCTGAATGAATTCTAATTACTCTTGGATTTATTGCGCAATCCTCATTGGCATCTCCACTATGTGTTTGATGCAATAAATGCATCACTATAGTCACAACAGATAGTCTATCTTTCCCTTTCACCTATCTCTCCACTGGTCTCCACTGAAACTGCCACACACTATAGTTAACTGTTGTATTATTCAGTTGATTAATGAGTTATTATTTATGAATTAATTCACTCCACTCACACTAGTGTATCAATCAGTTAGACTAGATACAACTATCTCAACTGAGTCTAACTGAGTTAAACTAAATACAACTCCATAACTACTTCTTCCAACTGTGCCATAACTCTGCCACTTGAGTTCTAACTGAGTCCTCCATGCATTAGTTCCAGTAAACCCTCAGGAATAGCGTAATTCCTTCTATCAGCTGATGTGCCACATCTTTGCATTGAACTGAAGTGCTCCAAGAGAATAAGTTGTTGTTTAGAGTCTGATTATTATTAAGCGCTAATAATAATCGACATGCATCTATTTTTAGATTGACGATCTATAAATAGACTTCGCCCAATATTCTAAAAATATAATTTCATCTATTTTTCCAACTTGATCAACCATCCACAAATAGCAACCTGCAACTTCTGAAATATGATCATCATGTCTAAAAATAGACTTTTTCCAAAAATAGCCTACGGGCCCACTTAGTGAAGGCGACTCTTTTCACTAAGCTCATCATCTTGTTGAATCTCAAAAAGCGTAGGTCGAAGTGACTCGAAAAATTGCGGTAGTTCGATGACCTCATATGGTATATCATCGAAAACCAATGGCTTAGAATAATCAATGGTAGAAAATACAAGGTTGCTATTAGATGAGCCAGCAAAAATATTGTGACTATCATGATCATAAATTACATCTTCCGAAACAAATTCATCCTCATGATCTGATGAATTGTAGAGAGGAGGATATTGAAAAGAAGAAATATAACTCTTTGTTTCTTCAAGATTATTAGATGATAGATGGGAGAAATCACAAAGAGAATATTTTTCCTCACCCTTCTCGAATGTAAGACTGGCATTCCATGAATGTTTAGTATGATTAATATTAACATTGTCTGAAACCGATTCTTAAAAAGATGCAACAGATGTGACCGAATCGTGTAAAATATCAGGATAATGAGGGAGAGGTGAGAAAGGAGAAACATCAACTTTCAGTGCAGATTCTTGTTTAATAACTAATTCCCACACATAATCATTATGAATGATATTGAAATTTTCTCGGTTAAAAGTAACTCCATCCTGAATTTGATCCTCGTGAGAACCAGAAGAAATGATTGTAACAGGTGGATAGAATAACTCATAATCAGGAGGACCAAAGGAACCAATAAAAGGAGGATGAGGGGAAATAACATCAACAGAAGAATCATATCCGCAATCAAAATTTGTGTTTAAATTTTCAATATGTGGGGTAGGAGAAGATGGTGGTAGATTCACGGATGGACTCTCAAGTTCTCCAACTGCAACCTATGTAAATGGAGTTGTTTGAAAAGAGGAAGATGAAGAGTCACTTAGAACAGCAACTTCCTTCATCGCAAATTTAAGAGCTCCATAACCAATGTATGTTGGGAGACTTTCAAAAAGATTCATATTCTGTTGGATTCATCGAAATATGAACAAGAAATTGAAACTTCTCTTTCATGAAATTCCAATCGATATCATCCTTAGAAAATTCATAACAAAAATGGATAAAGTGATCGTGAAAATATTCAAGATATTCATCAGGTGCTTTTCTGAGATGCGTAATTTTCTTATAAACATATTTATCATCATACATGTCAAAGGCGTGGAAGATCTCCTTGAAAAGATGTTCGAAAGAGTGAATAAAGGCGGTTGGAAATGTGTAACACCATTATTTTACGCATAATTTGAATGTGACAACGAAAAACCTACAAGCAATATCCTCACAGTGAATTTCATGATGAGTGAAAAATTCAAGAAAACGAGCAGTGTGCTCAAGAATGGTTGCTCCACCCTCGCCATAAAACTTCAAATTTCACAAGTCATGAATTATCACCGAAGGCACTTTCATATTTGAACCTATAGAAAAACATGTCGGGGTTAAGATATGGGAAGAAGTCATTTAAAGATAAAGAAATTTCAAACAGACTTCATGGGCTTAGCTTTTCATATGGCCCTCCTTCTAGCGCCATAAATGTTGATGGTGATGGACCTGCCAACATTCATGGGGTCTTCCTGATATGAAGTCCCAATTAGACCTCACACTGTTTGGAGTATGATCCCATCTAGGATATGGCCTGATTTTCAAAGTACTAGGCTTTAGTGTTATGACTTGGTTGCGATAATGTATAGAATGTTGTATTCGTGACTTTGGTGAAACAAGTGTATAGCTTTGCAAAGAGTCAACTGCAATGTATGAAATGTTCTAACACGAAAAAGGGGGAAATGAGTGAGCCCCTTAGAAGCATGTAATAGTACACAGCTTGAAAAGAACACACAAGCATAAGAGAAATCATAACTTACCTACAAAATAGTTCACCAAATAACCATGATTGAAATACATAATAGCACACATCCAACAAGATTCATAATAATGCAAAATAAATATTCCATAAGTGTTAGCATCAATGAAACAACATATATTGCAAACATAACAAGAATATTCCTACTACATTCACAACATATGCATGAAAAAGTGTCGGATCTGAGCTTGTATTAAAGTGAAAGTCCCATGCATACATATAAAATTGATGAACCACTAGTCCCAATAGTGGAACATGAATTCTACACATGCTCCTCCAAATAAATATACTCCCTCTATGCTAAGGATCAACCAAGGCTCTCAACAAAACTTCCAGTCTTCTAATCCTCAACCAAAATCCCTTTACATGACTAATGAGGGTGTATTTATAAAAAAATGGGTGACCATTCATCTCCCTTTGTAAGTCTTTTACTTCCCTCATGACTCTTTGACAACTTCCTTTAACCATGACCTTTGGACTTCATTAAAAAATGACTCATCACATTCCACAATTGACACTTGGAATTTCACTTACAATTGATTATAATATAATATTAAAATAATGTTCATATCCATATAAGACAAAATTGGGTAGAATCAACTAGACAGCCTAATAAGATAAAACAATTCAACCTTGAGTTTGGGGAAACTCCAGCTCAGCCACCTTAATTTGTAGCTTATTGGTCACAAAGTGGTACCAATTTTTGTATTGTGCGATGAATTCCCCAAACTGTGCGATGGGATTAGGCTGGAAACAGACTCTAGCCTCCATTGCATCCGGTTACACTACCTTGGAACTAGTTTAAGTTTCCTTCTTCAACAAGAGTAGCATCGTATTGATCTGGATAGGTCTACCATTTTACTTTTGCATATTATGTTTGTTCACCTCAATATATTCCTTGGTAGCAACCTACCTGAGCTTGTCCAAGTATTTTTCAACCTCCTATCTAACCTAATTCTTGCATTTGGCTTCGGTGAGTGAGCCAAATGAAGGGATCTTATGTGACTTCACCATAAAAGCCACGTTTTTGTACAACCATGCATATGAGGCCCGAATGTTGGTGATAAATGAGTCGAGTTGTTTATTACTCTCGATGATCATCCACACTTATGCTTTCTCCAACTCAGCTTGTTTTCTTTTCTTCTTCACCAACTCTTAAGGTGGCCCTTTGTGTTGCATTGACCATTCATGCATGGCAGTGATGGTTGTATGAAAAACCTTGAGGGATTTATCAATATCCTTTCACTTTGTTTGCATGTCGTGCAGGCGTACAATTGCTTTATGCATGGTGAAAAGCTCCTCATAGAGACTTCTCATAGTTTCTCCCAATGTCAATACTTCTCCAAGTATTGTTGCCTTAAGTTCCTGTAGATATACCTGTGCAGGAGCTACGTTCTAGACCTGTACTGGGATTTTCTAAACTACTTGCCTTTCAGCCTATAATTTATTTTTCATTTGTCTATTCTAGGCCATCATATACTTCATGTTTGACTTGGAAGCACCTGCGAAGGACAAGTTGGCTACAACAATGGCTTATGGATTCCTCCTGGAGTCTGTCACAATCACCCTTTCTCTGATGAAGGCGGGAGATGTGAGCTTGTCCGGGAAATGTTTTTTTTTTTCCTATAGAATATTCTTCTATAGCTCATCATAGGTAAAGTGATATATTTCCATCACTGGACCCTCATCAAGAAGAGCAATTTCCTCTTCCTCTCTTGGAGCTTTCTCTGTTGTCGGAGGAGGGGGAGACTCAGTAGTAATCTGTTGTGTGGTCGGCATGAGATCTACATAGTGGTTTATAGGCTCCTTTTCCACCTCCATGTCTTGTATTACTATCATATCTTCAATTTCTCGATCAAGTTCCTTCTCTTGCAATTTCTTGCTCCCTTATTCCAATAGGTTGTTTTGTTCTTGTTCTTGTTCTTGCTCTTCTTCTGCTTGATTATGTGTTTCCTCTTTGTTAAGTCCCTATATTAATAGTGTAGTCCCTTATTATGTTAGTGTATCCCCCCTTATTGTTATTGTTGTACCCCTGTAACCCCCATATTGTTATTATTGTGCCCTTACATTATTATTGTTAGGTCGGCTAGGATTACATTGTGGCCCCATGGACTCCTATATATAGAGAGGAGGTTTTGTCATTTGTATCATCAAAGAATTGTTCATTCATGTAATGTATTGGGGGTTTCCCTCTCGAAGTGGCTTATTTCTAAGGTGTTGATATCTCTTTTCTTCTATTTTGTTGGTTTTCTGTATTTGGTATGAGCTTTGGATTCTAGGGTTTATTTGGCTCCAAACGAGTCATCGTCAAATTTACATTATAACGTTTTCTCTGAAGGTTAAAAGCTGAAATTTTTAGAGTGCGAATACTTAAATCTAAAGGAACATCGTCCAAAAATTTCAAATCTTGGTTAACAATATTTTCCAAAGGCCATGATCTTTGGAACTTAGATCTTTTCCATGAAGTTCAATTTAACTAAAACGAGGTCATCATGTAATTTTCACTATAAATTTTCTAGAGGTTCGAAGCTGAAAGTTTTGTATTACAAAGCTGAAATAACGAGGATGGTCGTCATAATTTTGAAGCTTGTTTCTGTATTTTCAGAATATGGTATGTGATTATAGGTATTTTGCGAGGAGCTCCCGAATTTCATCTCAAAGCGGTGATCATGGGAAAATCTTCATAACTCTCTCTATGAGCATATTCCTCGGAATGATTATGTAAAAAGAAATACAAGTGTGAGGCGTAGTTTCATTTCTATCAATTTGGTGAAGGAGGAAAAAGTGACACGTGGGATGTACAAGTTCCTTTCTGTTGAACTTGATCCATAATTAGGTCATCGTAGGAGATTAGGCTGAATTGTCTTTAGTGTCGTCCGACTGTGGAATTCAAAGAGAATTCAGGACTACCCTCGGTGCAAATTCTAGTGTGAAGATGTATGAATCACGGAGAGATAATTCAGTCTCAATATCAAGCTCATCAAAAGCAAGAAAAAGGTGTGTATTTGGTCTTTAAAATTGCATAATGTTTGTTTGAAAAAGCAGTTTGAAGTGATTCCAAGGGAATATTTTAGAATTTTTATCAGTATTGGGTTCTATAATACCTCTAAAAAATAATTCCATACCCATTAAGCCCTCAAAAATCTATACTATGATGCATGAAGAGGAAGATTTGCAATATGAGATATAAAAATTACGGTACCAAGTGCAAGAAATTTAGATCTTACGAAGAGCAACCAAAGATGAAATAGATGGTTTAAAAGAAGAAATGGAAGCTAATTTGGATGGTTTGAAGGATCAAATAATAGCTAATATGGATGATAAATTAGTGGAAGATCACATAGAGCATCAACAATAAGATCTCCAACTCTCAAAGGATAACCTAACTTTGGTGTAGAATCTAATGAAACAACAAGAAGATCAACCTCACATCGAAAGAATTTCTGAAGTAGTCACAGAAACAAGAACTCAACAAGTACAATCAATTTTAGAGTATCTCAACAAGTGGAAGAACTTTCCTGTAGAATATTCCACATGGGAGGATGATAATTTTATACAGAAGCATCAAGAAATAATCAGGCGTTGAGGACAACACTTGTTTGAAGGAAAGGAGCATGTTAAGTCCCTATATTAATAGTGTAGTCCCTTATTATGTTAGTGTAGCCCCCCTTATTGTTATTATTGTACACTTGTAACCCCCATTTTGTTATTATTGTGCCCTTAAATTATTATTGTTAGGTCGGCTAGGATTACATTATGGCCACATGGACTCCTATATAGAAAGGAGGTTTTGTAAATTGTATCATCCAAGAATTTTTCATTTATGTAATGTATTGGAGGTTTCCCCCTCGAAGTGGCTCATTTCTAAGGCGTTGATATCTCTTTTCTTTTCTTTATTTTTTGGAGTTGGTTTCACAACTGTTTTCCCTTTCAGCTCCAAAATGGAAATATCAACGCCTCATAAACCATGTTATGTGCATTACATGGATGACAATTCTTAGATTATTACAAATATTGAGCCTCCTTCACATATATAGGATTCCATGGAATTTTAGTGGGACAATGTAATCCTAGCTGACCTAAAAATAATAATTGAAGGGCACAATAATAACAATATGGGGGTTACAGGGATACAAAAATAACAATAAGGGGGGATACACTAACATAATAAGGGACTACACTATTAATATAGGGACTTAACACTCTTACACTTTTGTTCTCTTCATTTTTTCTTCTTCTTGTATTTTCCTTTCTTCCTCTAATCCCTTACGTTATTTTTCTTCCTTCTTCTTTAGCTCTTCCTCATGCTTCCTATGTTTCCTCTTCTTTTCCACTACTATGGTCACTTTCAAAATGATTGGATGTTATTTCCCTTTGCAGCTTTTTCCTTCTGTCAAACTATGCACAAACTTTCTCTTTCCCTTTTCACGCACAGGTTGCCCCTTTCCGTTTTTTCTACCTCCGAAGTAACTTTTTTCAAAAGAGTAAACTTTGATGTCCCTATAAAACTCACAATTTTGTGAGGCTTTGCTGCGTTGTAATAATTATTTTTCCTTTCCTCCTTGGGTCTAGAGAAATTCTCGCTCAGCCATTGGAAATGAATCTTTGCACATTGTTGTTTACAAACACTCCTAGGATCATATGGATTGAATTCCAGGCAACTGAATGCAAAATTATCTATCTCCTTACCTTCTTCCTCAGCAAACTTTAGATTCTTGATCTCGCACATCCCATTTGTAAAGGAAGAGCAGCCCAAGGTGCTTTCTTCTTCCCCTGCAATACTCCTGACAACCATGTGGAAATATGATAGGATACTTCCTGCATGACCAACTTTTCGGTAGCATACCTCGATAACTTATGTGGAGGCTTCTATTTTTCGAACACTATGAGGTAAGTTCCATATGGTGAGGCAACCCAATCCGCCAATTCCAACACCGCTTCCATTGCCTCAAGGGACATGCAAGGTGGGTCTTCCTAAAAGATAAACTTGTACAATGGAATGAGGGAGTTATCAGATAGTTTCTCTATGACTCCTTTATGACTGCACTCTGAAAGGAGCCTGCAGTAGATGTGCATAGCAAGTTATTTGGGTGTCTAAGTCCACTTCATGACAGGAAAAGATTTCTAAGCACATATCGCATCCAACAAATAATCATACATGTAAAATATGGCTTGATTTCCCTTAGGATGTTTCTTGGTATTGGTTACAAGGATCCTCAATCGTTCATTCAACAAGTCCGACCAGTTAAATAGTTTCCCTTCATTCACAACCTGATTCAACAACAATGCATAGCCTTCGAGGAAGGTTTCAGTACTCTTTTGTCCATAAATGTGGCAGAATATAACTATCTAGTAGTGAAATTCCTTCCTGAGGGATTTGGTCTTCTAATTGTTGTTGGGTGTCTGGCGGAATTTGGAACTATCTTTCACCCAACCTTTAATGACATCATTCATGCTCAAGTAGTTGGTGACTACATAGACTTCAGAATCCATGTAGGCTTATGTCTACACCAAATGATACATACTATGAAAATCATGTGCCATATAAGAGGCAAGCCTTCGTGCACTAGAATTGTTGAGAGTAATGGTCCTTGTATCTGTATGCAACAGAATCCAATTGAAAACATCTGCACATGGAAAATATGGATACCTACATGCAACCTTGTGTAGTCATGACCTCTAGATATTAATATAAACCTTGTTGTCTTTAATATCTTCTTTGAAACTAATTGTTGCGTAGACATCTTTCACTATGTGCCATGTAATATCTGAGTCTTTCTCAATGAGTAGTTGAGTGTCTGAAAATACTGGAAAAGAGGTAGAAACACTCTCAACTATCTCACTAGTGTTTCTTTCTGTGGTGTCCTTTGAGGCAGATCTCTTGGGTGCCATGATGATAATTGACTAATGGAGAGAGATGAACTCAAAAATATGTAGTACTTGTATGATGAAATTCACTCATGGAAAACATAAATTAGCTTCAAAAAAACAATCTATCTAGCAATATCGAGGTAGCAACTCATACTTTGAGGAGAAAAATTGCAAAATTGTTGGGATGAAGGTGGGAGACTAGCCTCATGAACTCTTCATTGCGCAGTCTCAACAATTAAGGGGGAAGCTAGAGGCTTGAGACTGTGTAATGTGTAATCCCCACTAGGTAAACTGATGGAAGGAACTATGCATTCATGTGTAGTCCAAGTAGCCAGGGCTGAGGCTTGTGACTTTGTAATGCATAGTTGGGAAATCTAGTGACTATGCATTGCACAGTCGCAAGGAAAAAGTTGGAAGG
This sequence comes from Pinus albicaulis, assembly GCA_034641835.2. Classification (NCBI taxonomy): domain Eukaryota; kingdom Viridiplantae; phylum Streptophyta; class Pinopsida; order Pinales; family Pinaceae; genus Pinus; species Pinus albicaulis. Next base: position 47,875 of record JAXQQM020081832.1, on the reverse strand, counting down.
TTGTCTCTTGGAGATGCAAAATGTGTATTTGAAGAGGAAATTGTTGGCAACGATTGCGCAAATATTCCTGGGAATGTGAGAAATCGGTGACATATCTGAGTGTTGGGGTAGGAATGAATGTAGATATGTCTATGGGAAATATAGATCAGCAAAAAATGAGTGCCAAAACAAAACATGCAAGAGGAAAAATAAACATGCTAAAAATGACCTAGCAGCGGGAACTGTTGGGGGAAAAAGAAAGATCTCAATACGACACTTGAAAAATGTGAATGACAGACCGAACTAGCACTTTTATAAGCTAATATAAGTTAAAACTCCATCTACTATGAAAAGAAACAGTAAAAATAACACTCATAGAATTCAAACAACAAAAAGAGACAGAAAAGGCGACAAAAGTGACACACGCAAAACTTACCCGAAAAAACGCCGCAGACTCAATCGAAAGTTCATTGATCTCCTTAGGATGGCTATAGCTCCAAGATCAAGTGTGCAAATGAGATTTAGGGGTTTCCATGAAAAATATCTAGGCGGGTTAGGGTTTCTGACACACATGCCTAAAATCAATGAAAAAGTGCCACTTGCCTGAAATTCATAATTAGTAGCTTAGTGGACTTAATTGGACATTAATTGGGAAACTAATATTTTTTATGGATTCCAACTCTGCTTTTTTGAAAAAATTATTTTCACATTTTCAAAGAATATTGTGCAATTCCCAGGCTCAAGGACTTGGGCAACTCCTTGCCTCAATTGATTGTGCAGTTTCTGAGGAGAATGATAGCTTTGCGTAGTTTTCCCTCCAGGATTACACAGTTCTTAAGCTCAAGGTTGGATTTCTCTTTGGGATTGTAGTTCTTGAGGGGAAGACCTACAATGCTACAAGGTCAAGGCAATAGGTGGCTTGTGTTTGAAAAGGTTCGGGTCTAGGTCAAACAAGACATCACAAGCATTGTATGGAAATATAAGTCTTTAACATAGCATGAATACTTGGGGACAATGGATTATAAACTCCTATAGACAGAAAGGGAGGCTCCAAAATAAAATTATGGCCCAAAAAAATTGGAGGGGTTGTTGTAGCAGCTACAACAATACCTTAGTTCTTATCCAAGATATTTTACACTAATGAATAACATAATGGAACTTCAACAAACACATGGGTGTCTAAAGATGAATTCGACGCCATAAGAATGTTATTCGAAGAGGTATTGTAAAACATGAATGGAGCAATCAATCAGTAGAAGTGTCAACCTCCAAGAACTATTGTCAATTAATAAAGAAATCATTACCAATATTTTCTACTTTCTCAACCAATTTTGAAATTCAGTATATGCTAAAGGCTATATATTGTAATTTTCTTGGCACAGTGAAATTAGTGCTTTTTAGAAACATATAGTAGAATATCCTCATAACATTACATCACCTATATTCTGATCATGTTCATGGAACACAAATTTTGTCAGTTATGCCAAATTGGATCATCGGAGTAATGTAAATTTTATGTGTGAAATTGTTTGCTTTTGTTCTATAATCTAAAAAAATTGTACAGCTGCAAATAGATGGATCTTGTTGTATCCTTTAGAAAAAGTTACATGCTACCAACTACATGTTAACATAAAATATGTGCGAAGGAAACACATATTTTTTGACTAATTATAGGATTTGCAAATTTGATAAATCAATAATAAATCACATTGCAAAACAGTGGACACAACATAGCACAATGAAATAGCTACACATTACAATCGAAACACAGTAAATAATGGTAGTAAATAGCATAGTATAAAGCATAGAAAAACAAAAAAAATATTTGAAATATGTTTTGTATAATGTTAATAGCTATAGATTATGTAACAACGAGATGATATCAGATCCCAACCATCCAATAAAAAAAAAAAAAAAAAAACTCTTTGGAAATGCTCGAATGGGTGCGATGGTGGGTGGTTAAAAAATTTTCAATAACGTTGATATATTATGTGGAGTGCAGAGGTGCAGAGGAATACATAGAGGGGGGAAAACAAATATTCTTCCACACCTTCACACTCCACAAAATGTATCAACGTTAACAGTTGTGCGGAGTATGTAAGGGTCTCGAAACGAGAAAGAATGTTTGTTGACTTGAAATGCGTAAATATTGGAAATTGTTTTATTCCACTTTATTTAAACATTTTATTCATTATTTATTGTAGCCTCGGGAGATTGTATGAAAATTTGATAAATCAATAAATCAATGTAATAAATCGCATTGCAAAAAAGTAGACACAACATAGCACAACGAACTAGCTACACATTACAATCAAAACATAATAAATAATGTTAGTAAATATCATAGTACAAAACATAGAACGTAAACAAATAAATTCATTGAAATACATTTTTGTATAATGTTAACATCTACATATTACATAACCACAAGATGAAATCAGATACCAACTATCCAACAAACCAAAAAAAACTCTTTAGAAAAGGTCAAATTCTTGAATCAGAAAGTAGAATGTGATGTTAAGATTGGAAGTGTGGATATGTGGAGGTGCAGGAATGCAGACGCCCCTCACCAATAGTCAATGGGAATCCATTCTTACTACTTATCGGTAACAAGGATATCCACACTTTTTGTAGAATACTTCTTGATTTTGACAACTTGACAATAATACTATCTCCATAATACCAACAGTGGATTGCTTGACCATGCAAGAAAATAGAAATGTATCATTATTAGATTCCTCAAAAATGTAAACAATGAAAATCGGCAGTGTATACACATAGCCAAATTTTTATGGTTTATTGTAAATTTTCCATGGATCTCCAAACTAGATAAAAAAAGCAATAATAATTGATTGGTCCATGGAATATTGCTAATAGGAAACTTTCCTCATATCAGGTAATACTTTCTCCAGTTCTACACCTCTTAGAACACGGTATGTTGCAGCCCTTCCATTTGCATGTATGATATAGTTCAATTGATGGAAATAAACAAAGCAACAATTTTCCTTCCAAATCATACAATAAACCATAGTTCTAGCAATTGTTGTTGGACTAGTGCATTTCGCACATACAGTGTCAAATGGATTCGTATATGCAGTAGTCGCCATTAGTAGTCCTTGCAAGTCTTATAATTGATATATATATGTATATATATATATATATATATATATATATATATATATATATATATATATATATATATATATATATATATATATAAGTTTACCGTGAATACTCCACTCGCCAAAGAAGCAGTTTTCTCAGACTTTCCACTTTCTTTTATGTTTTCAATCGAAAAACTTGTTCTTATTTTTTAACTATTTTTTTAGCAATATGAGTGGAAAAACATTTTCTTGAAATTTTCTTTCGATTGAAATATATGTTGAAAGAATCTTTACTTGAACCTATCACATATGCAATATTTGTAAAGCAGTATTTGTAAACTGTATAAGATAGAGACAATAACTTGCTATCATTGAAACATTCAAATAAATCTAAGATTACTATTGCCCTGTCATGATCTGAATTCCCATATTTGATTTCTAGTGCACATTGCATCCTTGTTTGTCCTGCTAAAATTTCAATGGCACTGATTCTTCCAACCAAAAACAAATCGTGAATACGTGAAAGATTTGCAATCATGATATTTTGGAAAAATCGGTACTCTTCAAAATATGGCAAATGTTTTCTACAATGCTAAAGCTATTTACTGCAATAGTTTTTTCATAGTCATGAATATCATAGTTGTTATTTGGAATTATTTCTAATAGAAACACTATAATTTGCAATAAGTTTTGCCTCATGTTGTTCAATAAACTGTGTTGGCACAAGTAATGTTATTGTCATTTCGGCCTTATTATCTTTAAAATCTGAACAGAGTATTGGTTTTGTCTTATTTGCTTTGTCCAAAAAATTTTGATATGTAACTAACACAATGCCATGGAAAATGCTTCCTATTATGTTTTTTATATCGTTTATTAATAATGGCATAGATTCAATATTTTTTTTCCTAGTCATGAGCATTGAATTGAAATTAATTAAAGAAAACAAAAACAAAAAAAATTATTTTTCTGTTAGCTAAACCTGGACAAAACTACTTTTTTTCTTTATTTCTTGTCTATTTTATGCACCTTTCATTGTGTCTCCTACAATATTTTCTTTTGTAAGTGTGCTCATTGGGATATCTACTTCTTCAACCATGTCTAGCATCACATATTTGGCCAGTTCAAAATATGATATTTTTCTGCTTTTCACAAATACTACACTCAAATCATTGCTTAGAAGAAAATTATAATTGATACTAAGTAATAATTCGGCCATGAAGACAGAAATAGATATTGCATATAGGTAAAATACTAAAAATATTTTAGCTTCAAATTTCCTTGTTACATAAATTAAACTGAAAAATTAACAAATGCACAAATGCACAAATGTTTTATAGAAATATGCAAATTAACTTGTGTGCTTGTAGTTGTTCCCCTTTATCTGAATCTCTAAGTGTTACATGTTTCCTTAAATTTAAAAAGGTGCTATTTTCTGTTACAGTACATAAAAAATATAGCAAAAAAATAGAGAGCTATATAATGTAATAATCAAATGACAATAAATAGAACAGAAACACACCTTTTAGAAAAGTTATTCTTGTCTTTAATTGTATTTTTTCTAATTTTGTTCATATTCCATGTTATATGAATTAGATCAATACATACATAAATAAGAAGAAAAAAAATGTTCTAATTTCATAGCACGAAAACAATTTAGTCCTAACAGCTTCATGACGCTAAGGTATATTGTATAAACATTTTCAACACTTTTATATTATCCACTTTTTTAACTTCACACCCAATTGCTACAGGGATGTAACGAATATTGCATAAATGCTTTAAGTACCCTCATACAGAATGAATGATTCATAACTTACCTGACAAAAATGCTACACGTTTTTCACATATGTTCGAAATGAGTTTGCAGAGAAAATCCCTCACATCATGCAACTACCAAAACACCATCGTACATCTCAGAGAAAAAATCCTTTTGGTAATCAGCTCCCCCAAAAAGTAATCGGACGTGTGTTGGAACCGTGAATGTTAAAAATTGCATGGCAAGCACCTGATCAATGCTCCTACAAACAACATAGCTATAACTAGTCGTTACAATTGTCACATTACTTTTTAAACTTTTAACATGGGTATTAGATATTAGCTAAAGATGATATCTTATTCATGATATATTATTTTGAACATCTTATCAATGCACTTGCAAAGAGAATAAATGAATTTGTAATTTTACATTTGTCAACTAAATAGTTATCATCCAATATTAAATGAAATTTATTTGTAATGAATATCAGCAACAAGGAATATTGTGTGGGAGAACGGGTGTGTGGAGAAAGTAAAAAAAAAATTCTCCCTTTAGCATGCTTCTATAAATGGTCCCTCACACTTAGTATGATTTAGAATCTACAAGACATTAGTTAATATATAAAAGCTCAAAGAAAATTCTCAAAAATATACTTTCAATTAGTGTTTTTGCACAATGTCTCGGAATTCCTTTCAGAATTGGTAAACAGACTCAGAATTTGAACACAAAGTAATTAGAATTGCAATGAGAATTGAATACAAAGTCATGTTCCAAAGAATAATCTATGTTTCGTAAAGCACAAGATAAAAATATTGATACTTAAATCGTAAAAGTAAATGCATTTGCCTCAATGGGGACTGGGATTGGGCTCTCGTAAACCATAATGTCAAAAAGGTGTATGCAAAAAAAAAAAAAAAAACTGCATCCAGGAATTAGATTATTCACAATAAATTATCCAACATGTTAGTATCAGAAATAAGGGTGCATGATCAAATGTGCGCACTACTATGTATACATGGGCATGTTTTATTTGATATCGAAATGTGAATGAGTTGTGCCAAAATTTCTTGCGGGAAATCCAATGTCTGGTTCTCAAAACTACTTTTTGTGGCTCTGGGTGAGATGGTTGTGCGCAGGTACGAAAGGATCACAATGAAATTTTCTTCCGCACCTCTGCATTAATTGTTTTAAAAAACAATGTTATTTAGATGAATTTGATAGTAATTTATTAAAATTTTAAAATACACATTGTGGTAAGTGTGGAGGAAAAAATATTGACTCGGACAAAGCACATATTCGAATATTCTCATTTGTAGATGCCAAAATGTAATTACTCACTTATTTTGGTACCCCCATGATAGATAAAAATAAATCCATATATAAAAGCTTTTTCCACGTATTTGTTTAACTATGCACACAATTTCTCCACACGCCCTTTCTCCTGCACTTCTCGCACATCATTTCTCCTTCTTCCAAATAAGAGCTCTAAAAAAATTATGTTGCTTCATCCACACCTCTACATTAACTATTTTAAAAAACAATATTGTTCAGTTGAATTTAATAGTTAGTTGAACCTTTCCCCCCAAATAGTTAGTTGAACCTATATGTCCTTATATTGCTAATTTTTAATTAAATTTTAACTTTACCATCGCTTTCACTTTCGTATTTTTCACAATCAAAGAGGTAGGTGTATGATATAAGTATGCAGGACAAGTTCACGTTCCTTGTTCAGGAAAAGGGAATCCTTGTACACTCTAAAAACATTGGAAGAAGTTGTAAATGAACAACCTAATTAAACATTGAGATAGATTGGTTTCCATCTGATGTGTGGAGTAACTTTTTGACTTTTAAAATATACATTTTGTTGAGTGTGGAGGAAAAAAGTGTGATTTAATATAGTCCATGCTCGTTAACAAACTCCCTCGAACACATTTTTTTTGCACACCCTTTCTCTCGCACTTCCCACACACCTTTACTTTGCACAACAAAATAGTATCAATTTCATAATAAATTAATATATAAAATCTTTGTTTGCATATTTTTTTAGCCCTATCCCCCCTCCCCGCTTATGTAAGCGACATGAAACCTCGTCAATTTTGGAATTATTGGGCAGAGCACTCACCAATTAAATTAGATTTTTTTTTTCCATGCATCGACTCTGCATATTCAATTATCCTTGTGCAAAGCAAGAAAGCTTCACTTGATATAGTCCCTTATCTTTAACAAACTCCCCCACACACAATTTCCCCGCACACCCTTTCTCCTACACTTCTCACACACCCTTTCTTCTTCCTTCTCATATATGTTCATCCCCACCTCCCCCCCCCAACCCACCCACTCACTACATAAGAGACCTAGAAGCCCATCAGTTCTAGCATCATTGAGCAGAGCAATAGCAATTTTGGGCATAATAGTGTCATAGCACTTACTTATGGAATAACCACTCGCACAATTAGTTTTTTTTTTTTTTAAATGATTTGTTAGACACTGAAATTTATATTGAATATAAATCACCCTCCACCATGGAATTATGTGTCATCAGAACTCACTCAACCAATAGAAAATCAGAAATAAGATTTCCATAAATTAAAAAATCATTTTTAAATTTACATGAAAATAGAAATATTCAACATTTTCCTGAAACTTTGGTTGAAATTACAAAATAACAACAAAACAATCGAGAGTCGATGCACTTTGACCGCGAGGTGAGTGTTATAGTCCCTGGCAGAGACTAATAACCTTCATAATTAATAATGGAAGAAATAATTTAAATATGTACAACGTATATGCAAAGCTTGGGTCACAGGGGAGTTATATAGTTATTTATTTGATGAAGATTGTTTCGAGTGTTACTCATATATTGGTATCATAACGTCAAGTCAAGTCACCCATGTGAAGATTATTAAAAAGTGTTGCAGTGGGTGAAAGAGTATTCAGGTTAAATATATGTTTTATAAACTATATACATTTAGAATGACATTAATTAGTTTTTATTAATATATTAGCATAGTTATATAAATTAAATTACTGTTAAATGGTTATAGTTATCAATCCATGATAAGTATCAAAACACTTATTCATAATACATCTTAAAAATCATTAAAATTTTAAAAATATATATGTCAATTAACATTATTATTATTGTTGTTGTTTTTGTTGTTGTTATTGTTAATTATAAACAAAATTAATATATAAGTTAAATATCATACATTTAAAAAAACATATAACAACATTCTTAACTATGGAAATTCACCCCTAACTTACCATGTAGATTCTTATTTTGTAAATAGGCTTGGTTACAATATTATGGGCTAATACCATGGCTTATTATTACCACATGTTGGCTATTGAAGAACCCACTTTTCGTCTGTACTGGTGCGCGGCGAACTCGGCAATACTTGCTATCTATGTCTGCTTGTCATTTTGCGTGGAGGACTCCCTGCTCCATCTTGATTATCTCTCCAGTGGGTGCCTATCTAATATTGGGACGGACTCCTTGACGTTGCTTTTTCTGCCTATCCACCCTTTGTGTTGTTCGATACACTGGTTCCTCTTGGCCGTTAGCACCTAACTCTCCTCTGACCGGCTTCTCTGCACTGTCTAGCGACAGTTGGGGTTTTATTTGGACTTATACAATGGTTTTTCCTTGGAATTTATTATGGAAGGGGCCCAGGAGGAATAGTTATTGGACTACTCGGAGGACCCATATGAGGGTGTGGACATTTGGTCCCTATCCAATCAGTTCTCCATGGGTATGCAAGCCTCCCACTCGGCATACCCTCATTGCAACTTACCTCCACAGGACTCTTATACATCGGTGCCTTCCCCCATTGTTTTCCCTGACCTGGACTCTTTTATGGTCCCGGCACTATCCTCCTCCTCCCCTACTATTCTATCGGCAGCAGAGTTGGATCTTATTAGCTCGCCAGAACTCTGGCCTCCCTCCCCCGCAACCCTTGCCTTTCTTGCTCACTCCTTCTCCTACTCCGACATCCCTTCACCGACCTCATCATTCTCTGTGGTACCCCTTATCCCTCCTTTTTCCTTACACCCGAATTTTACACCTCTCGTGCACTCCCTCTCCCCCTCCTCAACCAGCATCCCCCCTTTGTTCTCCCTTACTCCTGCCTCCCGGTGCTCCTCTGGTTTCTTTTCCATTACCCCTCAGTCTCATCGCCTCCCCCCCCCCCCCCCGCACTCTGTCGCGGCTCGCTTTCCCCCTCACACCTCCCCCCGAGCTCCCCAGCGCACCAAATGCGTCAAATCCCATAAACGTCCTTCTTTCCTCATGCTCAGGGCTGGCTACAGATGGTTGATGTTTTAGGAACTGTCGACAGGGTTCTTGTTGAAAGGGTCTGTGGAAGGAATTATGGTGTTAAGCGACTGAACCTGTGGGCCCAAGAGATTTGGGAGAACTCATTCAAGAGATGCCTATCATTCACACACTGACCAAGGTTTGGTTTGCTCTCCGCTTCTCTTCTAGGGCACCTACTGACATCGTTCTCTCTCAGTATTAGCACATCAAGATGGAACCGGTTCTGCTCAAAATATGGAGCCCTCCGTTTTACCCAGATAGGGAACCTCTTGGTGTTGCTCCCATATGGGTTCGACTACCTGGTCTGCCTTATCACTTATGGTCTGATCATATTTTCATTGACATTGGTAATCTCTTGGGCGCCCATTTGGACCATGATCGTTCGTATATCATCTCTGGAAAAATGGATTTTGCTCGTATTTTGGTCCATCTAGATACCAAAGAAGGATCAGAGGAAGCCATCAATATACAATGTTGCAACTCAACCAGGGAGAAGATTCTAGATTATGAAGGGATCCCCTTCCGTCATGGCTTACCCCATAGTGGGGTTGTCCACAAGCTCCAATTGTAGACATCTGATTGCACCGGTCTTGGTCTCTCTCCAGAGAAGGGTATCGACTTCGGACCTTCTACACTCTGTTGATATCTCCTCAGCTGCGGAACACTCTGATGCTCTGGATGCTCCAACTAATATTACTCGGTCCATGTCTATTGCTATTGCCTTTGGACTCCCTCCGATTGCGGGTCTTTCCTCCTCCTCTCCTTTTACTTTCTTATATTTTCTTTCTGCAGCTTCTGTATCGTGTTCTGTATCTGCCTTGGCTGGTATTGTTACCCCATCCATCTGTTGTCCTCCTTCATATTCCCCCATTACTCTTCCCCCCCACCCCTCCCACTATTCCCCACCTTCTTCCTGCTTCTTCCTCGACCATTACCCCCCCCCCTCCAATGCTCCCCTCCCCTTTTCACCTCCACCCCCCACCTCTATCCCCTGCTCCCCTATTGCTCTTTAACCCTCTGAATCTCTCTCCTCGCATTCCTACAACCTACGCTCTCGCTCTCACCCACCGAAGGGCCCCAATCAATCTGGTCCCTTGGCCACCTCTCACAAATATTCTCAGGGGTGCCAATCTCTTATCTCCAAAGCTATTCACCTCGCCGGAATTGAAGTTGCTTCTGGCTCACAACTCTCCATTGATGCGATCCTTAGAGCAAGACACTCCCCCATTCTGGTATCCCAATGATCTGTCTCTCATTTAATTGCTACGGGTTGGCTAGCCCTGTGAAGAGACTCGCTCTTCGCAGACTCTTTTCTTCATCTCATGCCGATATCATATCTCTTCAAGAAACTCATGCTACAGTGGATTTGGTTACTAGTGCTCTCACTTCCTTACTGCCTGGTTGGATTATTAATGTTATTGATCCCACTGGTCGCTAGGGGGGATTGGCCCTATGTTATGATCCTTGTCGTATTAAATCCATTAACTTTTGTGGAAAGGAAAATGTACTAGGTATGGAGGCTTTCTCGGAATCCCTAGGACTGCATTTTAACATTATTAATTTCTATGGTCCCTGCTCCAACAGACAACCTTTCTGGGCTTCCCTTTTAAATGCATCTATAATGACTCCGGAGAACATTATACTGGAGGGGGATATGAACTTCTCTCTTGGAATTTCTGAATCTTGGGGGCCAAATGCTCGTGCAGATTCACTATCAGAATACTTCAAGCACTTGCTCTCTGCACATCATCTGGTGGATCCCCTGATTACTTCCCCCTCACTAACTTGGCGCAACAGATGCACTGGGGATCAAATGGTGGCTCAAATACTTGACCGTTTTCTCATAAAGGAAGGGCTACTACAAAACTTGGGCTCATACAGACAATGGATTGGATCTGGGGGCATCTCTAATCACTCCCAAATATATCTGGAGATCACTGGAGCATTTAAAAAACCGTCTTCCCCTTTTAAATTCTACTCCATTTGGTTACAGAATCCTGACTATATCAACTTGGTGAATAATGTTTGGATACTCCCTCTGCCACCACACCTCAACACTCCATCCTCTATCTTTGCACACAAGCTCCTCACCAAAAATAAGGAAACTATCAGATGGGTAAGGGAAAAAAAAGGATCTGAGGACGAGGAATTATATGATATAGAACAGTGAATTCAGAGAATGGAGTTACCATTTGGTGGTGGGTTTGGGACTGAAGCGGATAAGCTACTACTCACCTCCTTGGAAACCACTCGCTCCAAAATATTACATACCAGAAATGAGGAGTGGAGACTTAGGAGTCGCGCCACCTAGATCAATGCAGGGGATGAAAATAAAAAATTCTTCCATCATTATGCAAATGGTAGAAAGGCCATTTATACCATATGGGAGCTTGAAAATGATGATGGAACCAAAGCCACAAATTTCTCTCACTTAGCCCGAAAAGGTATTTAACACTTCAAAGAAATCTACAAGGCTCCCCCTCATCCCACCCTGGCTGAAATTATTAAGGTGGCCTCACTTTTCCCCAGGTATGTTGACGAAGAGGTAGCGGAAGATCTACAGCAACTTGTTTCCAATCTTGAACTTGAATTCGTCCGTAAGTGGTTCAAGAAGGATAAGAGTCGTGGACCTGATGGCTAGGCGGTGGAATTATATCTCTCTTTTTTTGAATTATTGGGTCATGATCTATTGGAAGTTGTTAAAGAAATGCACCAATCTGGTCGCTTATACAATGCTTTCAATGCCACTTTCATAACTCTCATCCCCAAAACTGATCATCCATCATCTTTCAATGATTACCACCCCATCTCTTTATGTAACTGCATTTATAAAATAATCGCCAAGATTCTTGCTAATAGATTGAAACCAATTTTATCCTCTTATATTTATCCTGAACAATTTTCTTTTCTGGAGAATAGACAGATACATGAGGCTATTGGCATTGCACAAGAAAGCCTACATTATATGCACACCAAATGCATCAAAGGCATGATTCTTAATACAAATTGGGCCAAATATTTTGATCAAGTAAGTTGGCTCTGCATTCGTATGTTGCTCACTCACCTGGGTTTTACAATACAAACCATCAATTGGATCATGTGCAGAATCACTTATGTATCGTACATCATTCTTATTAGTGGGGCAGCGACAGACTTCTTTCATGAAGTAAGGGGACTCCGTCAAGGATGCCCCTTATCGTCTCTTCTTTTTCTCTTGGTTATGGAGGGGCTAATCAGATGTAGTGTTGATGAATTTTATAGAGGCAGATTGCAAGGCATCAAATTATCAACAAATTGTGTCCTCACCCATCTTTTATTTGTAGATGATATCATTCTCGTTCTTAATGGATCCCTTAGTGACACCACTGTGATCAAAAATATTTTGACTCTTTTCTGTACTGCAACAGGTATGATTTGCAACAATCTAAAATCCACTATGACCTGTCATGGATGTACTCCACATGAAATTTTTATGGACAGCAAAGACTACCATTCAATCTCACCAGATTTGAGGATGGATTGAAATACTTGGGCTTCTTCGTCAAACCTATAAATTACAAAATTTCTTATTGGAATTGGCTCATTTCCAAAATAGAAAAAAGGCTGAACAACTGGTGTCATAGATGGCTATCCAGAGTTGGCCGCCTTACTCTGATCAAATTTGTGTTGGAGGCCACTCCTGTATACTGGATTTCATTAGCATGGATCCCAAAAGGCATTCTCCACAAAATTCAGAAAAATTGTAGGCGCTTTCTCTGGCTAGGCATGAAAGAGGGACACACGTTTGCCTAGACTAAATGGACCCGTATTGCACTACCAAAGAGATGGGGTTGCTGGGGCATCAAAGATCTACCTACTTTTGCTACTGCACTTGCTGCAAAGCTCGGATGGACCTTATTGACTAGGAACAATATTTGGACAAGAGTGACAACTCTCAAATATATATATATATATATATCTGCTTTCCCCCTCTGATTGGATTCGGACCACTCTCGAAATACATTCTCCATCCTCTACTATTTGGCGCGTGATTATTCCTGTTGTCAGACACATCAAGGAAGACCTGACCTGGCAGATTGGAAATGGACGCAAGATTCATATCGGTCTTGATTCCTGGGTTGGGAGTGGGAATGCCCATCTCCTCCCACAGGACCTCATTGCGTCTTTACACCAAGCAGGATTTAGGACTCTTAACCATATTTCCATGGAGGCACGTACTACAATTTTTTCTCAAGATTGGATGGATCACCAGGAGCTAGCAATTCAGCTACAATGGGTTGCAAACTGGAATGCTTACCTTGATGCTCTGAATGACTCCCGTGTTCGACTGAAGGCATGTGAGGATGAAATCAGATGGACTATGCATAAATGGGGTCGATACACACCAAAGGAAGGATACTCTCATATTTTTCGAGACAATAGACCTGATATACTTATTCCTTGGTGGCGCCATTTATGGAAACTCAAAGGACCAGCCAAAGCGCAGCTGCTCATGTGGTGCATTCTCAATGACAAAATCCCCACTAGTGTTAATTTGTAGAAAATATCTCTCTATGGAACTCACAGGTGTGCTCTTTGCAATTCAGCAACTGAAGACGCCCATCATCTATTCCTTCATTTTGTTGCTGCAACTGATCTTTGGACTATTGTCTCCTCATCTCTACAGATTAATCACCGCTAGATTGGCATCTCTCTTACTGAGGCCTGGGAACAATGGTGGAATGTTGTGAATCCCATCAAGCTACGAAACCTTCCCATACTTATTTTTTGGAGCATCTGGATGGCCCGAAACTGGGACATTTTCACGACTCCCCCCACCATTGGCCCTCATCCACTGCACACATACTCTCCATTTATCATTTTATCCCTGAAGACACTCCTCCTCCTTGCCCCCGCATTATTACTCCTGAATTCATTGATCACACTCTCCCTTGGGCATACCTTGATGGGTCTACACATAACCATGGATGTGTTGGTGGCTTTATCCTACACCTCTCCCCACACCACTCATTCAAAGTCAAAGTTGGGTTGGGCAGTGTTACCAATAATTTTTTTGAACTATCTTGCCTCCTATTTCTTCTACAGTTTGCTATCACAAAAGACACACATGCTTTACAAATTTTTTGGGATTCTAAGATTTTCATTTACTGCTTTTCTGAACTATTGACATGTCACACACATACGCTGCAGAACATATTGACTGAATCTCTCATGCTCAAAGCTCATTTTGATATTATTTCATGTCGGCACATTTACAGGGAGAGGAACGCCATTTCCGACCTCCTTTCCAAGGAGGCGACGCACTTACTGACAACACATATGGAAGTACATGAACAAAATAACCATGCTTACTATCAGTATTTTCACAGACCTTTTGTTCTTGCATATGGGTGGGGGGCCGGCCCCCGGTAGACAGGATTACTGAACATCACTCCACATTTTTTTTCATAGTATATATATGTATATTTCACCTACGGACTACTTTTGTAGAATGTCTTTCATAACTTTTTGTAACACTCGCACATATAGCGGATGTATTTATTTTTCTGTAAGTATCCAGCACTATATATACTACAGCTTTCTGCAAATCTGCATATGCTCATGCATCTACAACATGTAACTCTTATTTCCTAATAAAATTTACGATTTTTCCTTGAGAAGAAAAAAAAATTACCACGTGCTCAAAAAACATAACTCATTTCATATCGGACTTGTTCACGTGACATTTCTTTTAATTAATCAATTTAAAGGATAACTAAATTTAAGATAAATTTTAACATTTGATTTGTGAATACTATTAAGAATATTTTGTGAAGGTTAAATCCCTACCATCCACCTAATAATTATTGATAATTAAATTAAAATTCTAAAATCTTTATTCCAAAATAAAAACACACCAATCTATGTAACAATGTAGAGGCCAACAATTCAAATATAAAATTAAATATCTATGTTTATTATAAACTTTCCATCCAAATTCATTATACATCTTGCAACTTACCATGTTTATCATGTTTTGCTACTGCAAAGTTCTTTTAGACAAGGGTCTCATTCTTGTAACTTACAATTTTTATCATGTTTTGCTACTGCATGGTTCTTTTAGACAAGGGTCTCATTCAAGACCCTTGTCTAAAAAGAATGAGACCCTTGTCTAAAAGAACTTTGCAGTAACAAAACATGATAAAAATGATAAGTTGCAAGAGGTATAATGAATTTGGATGGAAATTTTATAATAAATGTAGATATTTAATTGTATATTTGAATTGTTGGCCTCTACATAGTTATGTAGATGGGTGTGTTTTTATTTTAGAAAATATATATATATATATATATATATATATATATATATATATATATATATATATATATATATTCATTTCTATCAGAATAACCCTATATATATAACCCAAAAAAGAGAATTTTTAAGCCTTTTGTATTTATCGCTTATAATTCATGTAAGGAAAAGATTGACCTCTACTCCAGTGGTGTTTATGCTTAATTTGTGTTTTCGTTTTGTCAATTCAATTTCAGATCGTGTGGCTTGATATGTACTAACATGTTTTTAAAATAACTTGTTTATATTCACATGTGATAAAGAAGTGATGAGACATGGAACTTGGAGCTAGTAAAACCAATGATTGAGTGTTTACCTTCCCATCAAGGGCCTGGGCTAGGAATTGAATCCCACTACCCCGTAATAATGCAATAAAATATTATACTAATAT
Source organism: Pinus albicaulis (assembly GCA_034641835.2). NCBI lineage: Eukaryota > Viridiplantae > Streptophyta > Pinopsida > Pinales > Pinaceae > Pinus > Pinus albicaulis. Next base: position 31,996 of record JAXQQM020081832.1, on the reverse strand, counting down.
CTTAGATTAACAATTTAACAGTGAGTTGTCCCAAATAGCTTATGCTAAAAATAATGTATGATGTTATTAGGAAAGGTAAAGGCTTTGTTGAATATTTTTTTGAAGTTATTTACATTCCTAAATCATTTTACAATATTTTTACAAAGAGATTGTTAACTTAAAAAAAAAAATTATTGAGCCAGACATTCAACATCGTAATCTACGTAATAATTTTATTATTTTCCCCATCCCTGCTATGATTTTCTATTGTATTCGTATTCATTCTCTCTCTTTAGGTTGAGTAATAAAAGTCTTGAGGCTATGGTCTAACGGTTACATGCAGAGGTTTGGTCCCCATAAATCTTGCGGTCCAATCCCGGTCAAGATCATGTATTCTTGAAAGTTTATCCAGATGTGATTTCTTCAATTGAAAAAAAAAAAATGCCGAGCATTAAAGTCCTTTCCACAAACCTATCAGTGATCTATGCATCTTCCTTTCATAACCAGCCTCATGTTCCCATTTTGTTGATCTAAATAAGCTGGTTAATTAGGTGGTCTAGTCCTGGATTGGATAGAAACTTGAGGATATAAGAGCACGGCCTTATTAATTTACATTAGGCTTACCGATAATTTAAAGATGATTTGACTGGAATGGGTAGTCAGGGCTCAAAATTAGAATGGTAACTAAATAGAACCATTATGAGAATGGCACGGTTAGGTTGTTTCCACATAATGGGACGAATGGGAGGAAGTGCAAGAAACTCCAAAGGTTCAAGGAAAACATTCAGATGCCCAAGCCCCACCATGAGAGACAAACGAAGCTGGTGTAACCTAATAATCTAGGATTAACCTCATAAATCATCACTTTTGGCGCCTTGCACTGAAGTTAATTCATTGTAGATAGTGTCCTTGAAGAATGCATCATAATAGATACTTATGCTATATTTTTTTGTTCTTATTGAATTATAGAGAAGGAAGCTTACCCATTCTCACTTTGAACTATTCTTACTTTGAATCATGAAAAACATGTTTTTTTCATGTATTTTCAATTTTCTCGATGTGGTTCTACTTCCACGTCTACTCAAAAGTATGCAAAAGGATGTATGTCTACTCAAAAGTGTGTAGAAGGATGTGGGACTACTCAAAAGTATGCGGGAATATACATAGGGACATCCCAATGCTACATTATAAGTATGCAAAAGAATGTGGAAGAATGTGTAGGGGCATCCAAATGCTACACTATAAGTATGCACAAGAATTCAAAAGAATGTGTAGGGGCATCCAAACGCTACACTATACATGCAAAATCATATTTCATCTAACTCCTCTTCATCAATAAATCTACACTATGTGCAATAGAATGGCTTAAGGCCTTTTCCACCACTCTGCTTATTTAGTCTTGCTTTTGTTTAAATCAAGCACTTTGATGACCATAATCAGTTATGACCAGTTATTTCAATGAAATTTATACAGAAGGAAGTTAATGACAAGTTACAGAGAAGGAATTTGTTCTCTTAAACACAATGGGATCAAAGGAAAAGAACAAAGGATTTATAGACAGTGAGGCCTTTTTCACCACGTTGCTTTTCTAGTCTTGATTTTGTTTAAATCAAGCACTTTGATGACCATAACCAATTATGACTAGGTCACTTCAACGAAATTTATAAACAAGGAAGTCAATGAAAAGTTACAGAGAAGGAATTTGTACTCTTGAACACAACAAAAGTAAAGGATTTATAGACATTAGGTGTCCCTAGTTGATGTTTCTGGTGAGTCAAAAATTTTACCATAGGTGGAGAAGGAATTTGTGCTTTTAAACACAATGGGAGAAAAGGATTTATAGATAATAGGTGTCCCTAGTTGATGATTCCAACAACTCAAACGTTTAGCCAAAAGAGGAGAAGAAAGTTGTGCTTTTGAACATAACGGGAGCAAAGGATTTATAGACAGTAGGTGTCCTTGCATGATGTTTCTAATAGGTCAAACATTTTTCCACATGTGGCAGTGATTGGTGATTGGTAAGAAGTGGGGTATCTTAATTGAAGGAAAAGAAAGCAATGCCCCACATGCATTGTATGCAATACCTGCAATACCATAGGCAATAAGTGGTGTATCTTAAGTGAAGTTAAGGTAGGCAGTGCCCTACATGCATTGCATGCAAGACCTGCAAGACCATAATACATATATTTGTCTCTATAAAGCAAGACAATATTGTTGTTTCTATAAAGAATGACCATATAGACGAAGAGAAACACTTCATAAAACAAAATGTTTATTATAATAATTAATTAATGAATTAATTTTAGCATTAACATTTAATGTTTAGCTTTCACATACTAATTTTCCTTAAGTTTAAAAGTAAAATGCATTCCATGAATTAAAGGTGCCTCAATATGACGTTAGAGGCCAAATAAAAATAATATTTATCTTGTTGGCCAAAACAAAAAGTGGATGTAGTTACGAGGTGTAGAAAAAAATGCTACATATCCTTATTTATCTTATTGGCCAAAACAGAAGGTGGATGTAGTTACTTGGTGTAGAAAAAGTACTATAGACAAAACATCTAACAAAACATAGAATAAAAGTTTAAAAGTGCTACATATTGTAAGGTTTCATCCCACCCCCTTGTTCTTTCTCACGCTGTGGGAGGTGTTATCTATTGCTTTAACCCAACCTCCAAGACTTGTTATCAATATGGGGTTATAAAAATCCTCTTTTTTTCAAATTTTGTGGAATTATATTATGATACCACCATAAATTTCATTTCGTTGAGATATTTCCAATGATATAGAATTTATCTCGATCCAAGTCTTGAATCAAAAGTTACACCCATTTGAATTTTGACCAATTATATTGAGCCACATTAGTATTGAATTGCCACATGTCATCCACGTGGCCCACATGGCATTTCCATGTTGGCACGGTGTGGGGTCCACATCATCAATGGGTTTCTATGTGGCATCTACATGGCCACTATCGGATCCCCGTGGCACTTACACGTCAAATCGATCATGGACCCATCAAATCCTCCCCCTCCATGTTTTGCAACACTTTTATGTTATATATAGCTTGTAGGGAATTCATGGATACAACATTGTATTAGCACTTACCATCCCCAGACCCTGAATCTATGAATCCATCCCTTACATAATGTATCCAGCATATGACCCACTGAATGATATTTGACTCACCATAAATCCAACTCCTCACAAAAGTTTATGCCCTTTTCCACATCTAAATCACTGATGTTTATGCCGTTATCCACTTCTAAATCCCTAATCCTGAATGCAACCATTCCTCATTGAAGTAATCCATCCTCAACCACATCCATCATGTTTCCAAGGTTGGTTTCCCTGCCATGCCTTCAATGCTTGGGTCCTAAATGTGGACCACGTTGCTTAAAGTAAATATGGTTGGTTGGGATCCGACCTACGCACATAAGTGATGGCCCTTTCCACCATTGTAAGTCAAATGCTCAAATCCAATACTTATATGGGAATCTTCCGATATATGAAATTTCCTTCGAAAATGATATTTTACCCCGCAGCATATTCAAGACACACTCAAGGGAACTTTTCTTAGCCATCCTTGGACCCTAGATGCCCGGATCCCCATATTTCCTGCAAAGGCACCAAGGCAAGGAAAAGAGAGAAATAAAGTGATTTTAACGGGATTTCTTAAGACCAAGGGCATTTTCCCAAAATTCCATTTTTTTAGAATGAAAATCAAGGCTTAAACTTAGGCTTTCAAAAAACTATGCCTTGTATAGAATGAATAATATGGGTACTATTAAGACCCAAACTGCACCAAATCCTGAGGAAAGTGAAAGGTAAGGCTCTAAAATCCAATTCAGACTGCCTCAACATTGTATGAAATGAAATATGCAAGGCAATCCAATATGAGTTCTATTGCAGGCCATTTAACGTATTCAATGAATTAATATTTTTTCATTTATCAGCAAGGTGGCATGCACGGTTTATGTTCCCATTCACAAGAGTTACAGATCATGTATTAAGTAGTGAATCTCATGGCATTACAGATGATTTCAATACTCAAATATAGCAATATATAAGTGTGCATAATCCCATATAAACATCACATATTCTTACTCATTTAACATCCAACCTATAAATTAAACTCATAACATGTAAAATGACCTACAAACAAGATTATGGCAGGGAACTTCCCAACTCGTAAATATTTAAGTTAAATAATAACATTATGAGATGATAGGTTAACTGAGTGAACATCATAAATTCGGTCATAATTATGTAATTGACTGTGCAATTCATGATGATGGCAACAATCACACCATTTTAGCATTCATGGTCACCATGAACAATAAGACAACTAGTTAACCATGAATACACAATGCTTCATGCATTCTTTCTTGAATCCCATAGAATTGTATATCATCCAATAACATACAAACGTGGTCATCATCCATAAATAAAATATGCATAAATCATTGTACCTCTATAAGTGTATAATAATAGTTGGAAATTAAAGGAGGGACCAACCATAGGCTAGCTACATTGTAATCTTTCTTGCAGCTGACCACCACTGAGCCAAATTCAGAGCCTGAGGAGATTCTTGCATAGGGGAAATTCACACCAAACAATCATCAAACACTCAGAAGATGAGGTCCACTTTCCAACATTGTAATCTTTCTTGCAACTGACCACCCCCGAGTCAAATCCAGAGTCTGAGGAGATTCTTGAATAGGGGAAATTCATACCAAATATTGTTCAAACATGTTAAGGTCCTATAAATATAGGATTCATAATTTTGAATTTACTTTTGATAGTTTTGTAAAATATGTACATACCTTGCTTTCTGCAAGTTGTTTTCCCATATTTTGCAAAAATTTAAAAAAAAAAAAATTCAAAAAATCAAAAAAAAGAGGGTAAAAATTCCTAGAAGAAAGATCAAAGGACTTAAAAATATAGACCCCAAAAGAAAAAAGATGAAAATAAAACATGAAAGTGTGCAAATCCAAATGCCACTATTTTTTACTTTATGCAAATGATTATGGCAGTGTGTCAATAAATACCATAATCCATGATGAGTTAAACTATTTAAACTTGATTTGTCATGTTTTCAATTTCCATGTTTTAGATAGTGAATAAAGATTGGTCAGACAATTTAATCCTGACTAGTCAGTAGATAGGTAGATAATAATGAGGAGATCATCAGTTTAATCTGAGCCCTCTGATGAAATAAGGTAGAATTAGATATTTTATGATTTCAAAAGAATAAATGTTTCAAGGTTGCAAGCCTAAATGCACCTGCTAAAAGGAAGAAAAAATGTTAGAGTAATATTGGGTAGATAGAAAGAAGTGGGAAAAATCATGTAATATTCATCACAAGGCAAAAATCACTAATTACCCTTCCCCTGTAAATATTCAGTATTCTATACTTCCAGTTAAAGAGGCTCAGAGCATTTCTCTGACTTCTGTTGGGACCGGACCCAAGGCTTAGTGACTGTATAGTGGAAAATGTTGAATTCTTATGATAAAATCCCCTTTACCATTATTTATCCCTCATTCATACATTTAATTCATCTTTATAAGTAAAGAAATCCTTATTACTTAATGAAAACTAAAATATCGTTTAATTAACTTCATTCATTCATAAAGAATACAAAAACACTATATCCTAAGTAAATTGGTGAAATGATGAAATAATAAGCTTTGCTTTTTATTTATTCACTCTACTTGGTCATTTAGTGTATTTTTGTGTATTCCGTCTCCCCTTGTCATATTAACTTTTAACTTATGCTATTGATTCCCTAAAAATACCTTATCCTATCTATATAATTCCCTTTATCTAAAATACCCCCTAAAACCCACTATTATAAAGATTTTAAACCAAAGATATTATCCACATGCTAAATTAAAAACCCAAATAATTCTCCCTTTGATCTAAAACTAACCTTAATTAAATACCTCTCCCCCTATGGTTATTATACCCTTCGATAGTCTAAAAACTATATAATAAAATAAATAATGAAAATATGGCTTTCCACGCATATCCTATGTATTTGGAAACGCAAAAACATTGCCCCACCCATCACATTTTTATCCTAAGTGATAAAGACAGATTAAGTCTTTTATAAAGGTTCAACCCCCGTGCCTTTGAAAAGCACTAACCAACCTTTCCTCACATCACCTTTTCACCTGAGGTGCTATCATGATTAAGACTAAGGTTTATTTTCATTTAAACTTAAACTTTTCCTTTATATCTTATCCCCGCTATGTAAAGCCCCAAGCTTTACATAGGTTAAACTGTAGTTAACCATAGAACCCCGCCTCATGCGCCTCTACCCATATATATATAACTTTTATATATATATAAATACCATCATTTAACCCTTTTTAACCTTATGTTATCCCATATACATAAGTTGCACTTACACATACTTTAAACCTTTATCCATTGAAAAACAAAAGTTTTAAACCCCGGTCCCACCATCTTTTTTACCGCACCTTCCCAAGTAAATCATGATCGTTTGCCTCTTTTTCGCAGATCCAACCACGCAAGATCGATGTCACGCTCACAAACAGATCGTCCGCCCAAATCCCAAACGGACGCGAAATGGGTTGTTTTACCCATTTTTCCTCCTGCGATGTGGCATCCTCTCATAGGATCGTGTTCGTTTCAACTAAAACTACTTACCGCATGAGCACAATGCGAAAACTGCTGACAGTTTCACTTTTTGAAAATCCAAACCTCTCCCGCCAATGGATTAGACCTGCATTTAATGCATTTTATCATGATTCATATCAAAGGTTAAAACCTTTGATATATCACTTTTGATGTTTATTGGTGCATTTCAAACTGTAAAAAGCTCTGATAAACTGTGTGAGAACCCTTTGTCCCAAATTATCGATTTATACCCAGAGAAAATCAAATTTTACTTCAGATTCCCTATTTGAAGACCGGAAAAGCCATTCTCTGCTCCAGTAATTCGGACCAGAGGCCTCAAACCTCTGAAACCTTTTCAAGTATCCAAATACCTATGATTTAAGGTATTTTTCATCAGATTAAAACCCTACAAAGTCAATTCTAAACCGTCCATAAGTAAAATAATCTTTTAATTAAAAGAACTCACCAGAGAAATTTCTCAAAAACGCCCAAAATAGGTCGAACCCTGGCCAATTTTTCCTAGAAAATTATGTGTTTGAGAAAACCACTTTTGAAGCCAATCTCCTCAATTTGTGACCTTTGAAGATCAACGGAAAAGGGTTTAAAACCTACATATATCTTAAAAACTCCTTTTTTGCAAACCAACCTATTCAGGAAACCCTCATTTTCTGTCTTATCCCAGTTTATATCCTTTGACAAAGAAAAGCAACTTCTGCAAACAATTTAAGCTTGCAGTAGTTATTCAAAAATGACCAAAAAGCAAATCACAGCTAAACCTGGAGGTTCTAAACAAACCAAGTCTGGAGGATCCAAACCTCCTAAATCTGTAACATCTAAAGATGTTAAATCTACTCCAGTCCCCACTGCTAAATCCATTGTATCAGTAAATCCCCTCCAGCCACCTGTAGCTGCTGTAGAAACCCTTCCATTGACTAATATGGACTACAATATTGTTGATCCTGTTGTAGAATTCAACCTCTTAGAAATACATAATTGGTGCTATGATAAATACTTGGACAAAGATGAAATGCCTATTTGGGAGACTCATTTTCCCCAATATGTAGTTCATTGACCCACCCTGGACAAGACATTGTTAGATTATGTCAAAAAAATTATGAACTAGACCAAAGGGCCATTGTTAATGCTGACAGAGAAATCCTTTTTACCATCACAGCAAAATCAATAAATCAAATGATGCTATTAAATTATGATCCTCAATCAACTCCTCTATCTATAGAAGCTTTTACCCAGTTATACTTAGGCCTGGATTTCCCAAAGAAGTTTATGATATTTCAAAACTTTTTGCCTTCCCATGTGACATTCCTAAGTTAAACCCTCCTTATTCCACTGCCAAATTTCCTTAAGGGTTTAGACATATTATCTCAATGCTATCTTTTATAATGGGATACTTTACAGATGGATTCACTGATGAATCCATTCTTGGCTTTCTATCCACCTTATCTCCAGGCCAACCTCCAGCAATCATTTTTTATTATGCCAAGTTTCATAGCAGACATTATTCATCATCAGCTCACCAAAAAACCCACTGAAGGGGTTTTTAGATATTCATCCTACTTGTTTCACTTAATTTAATTCTTCCAAGCTGATAGTTTTCCAATTGCATTGCAAAAGATGGACTTGGAGGGTAAGTCTTTATCCATTATCTTCTGGACTTCCTTGCTCATGAAATAGGGTAGTGAGTTCACCTACACAGATTTTTCGGACCTCTTTCTACATCTAGCAATGAACATTTTGTACAAAGTAGAGCAGCCCAGAGTCAATGAAGAAATGAAAAGAACCTTGCAACTATCATAACATAATAAAATGGGAGACTGGTTTCTTTATGAAAAGCATACAAAGACAAGAATTTTTGGATCCATCTTATTACCTTATAATTTGCCAAAATATATGAGCATGAGAATTTTTGCATTGGAGTATTTAAGACAAATTCTCAATTCTGACTCTATTAACTTTTTAGCTGCCAGGAAAAAGACTCAATTCAAGCTAAAGAATCAAGTTGGTCCTTTCATCATAAGCAATAGAGAGGCAGAAAAAGAAATCACAAAGAGACTAGCAGAGTTTAAATTTCAAGAAAATTTTCCATGGAACTATGATCCTCAAGGGATCCTGAGAAATTTAAGCGTAAAATGTAAACTAACATCCTTCATATATGAGCTTAAGCCATAGATTGAGAATTTTTCCAATCAAGCAGAATGGGTAGAGAACGCACTGATAGATACAGCTACTAACACACAGACAGTAGGAAAAATGGTTACAACACAAGCCCTTGAAGTTGTAAAGCAGCCAGAGACTTCAGCCAAAAGAAACAGAGAAGAAGGAGCATACATAGCAGAACCAACTTCAGAAAATAAATTCAAACTGATTTATAATAAAAGGCTTAAATTTAGTTCAACTGGGAAAGAAAAAGTAATTGACATTGAAGATACAAATGAGCTAGAGGTAAATAATGATGAAGCTACAGTGATAATCAATGAAACTCTTTCAGAGATTGAAAAAGAGAAAACAGCAGGTAAAAATGATACTCAAATGATTGAAAAGCCACAAAATATGGAGGCCTCTTCCTCACAAACAGCTGAGGAAAGGATTTAGATATCGAAGAGAAATATAAGAAGATAAAGCAGAAGAATGAGGAAATGAAATCAGAGGTATATTCTCAATTCCTCAAGAAAAAACCTGGGAATCAAAATAGGCTACTGATAGCCTTTGATTATTCTACAAAGAAGGTGATTATGTCATTCTTGCAACCAACTACCTCAGCACCAAAAATAGTGGCAGATTATAAAAAGGTGGAGTTTGAGGTAGACACTGAAAATGTTCATGAGCAAGACCAAATTAAATTTCATAGACATAGCTCCGAAATGTTGTATTCAACAGTGGTGTCTAAAGCAATGAGTGTTACCAAGTTACAGAATACTATTTTTAATATGCATGATCAAATGAAGTTAGATAAGGGAACTTTGTATACAAAGGACCTAAGGATTAAAGCCTTAGAGGATTTAGTTTTACTTTACCTCCTCAACAAGGTGGGATATGATCCCTCAAATATTCAAGCAGCATAATTGTTGGTTAAGAAAAAGAATGATGATATTGCAGCTTTGAGGAAACAACTTAGACTTCCTCAAAGTGAGCATCCACAAACCAAATAAATCCTTCAAGATCAAAATGAAAAAAAATATATGTGGAAGTTCATCCCCAAATTAACTGCTCAGATCAAATAAATGGGATCCCAAATGGACTAGCTAGTCCAAGAGAAGGAAACTGTGAAAGAACCTGACACTCTATTATTCCTTCAATTATACCAGTGATTACCACAACAGTGGTTTCCACATTAGGAGAAAAACTAGCACCAAAAGAACCACTGGCAACTGCAGTGCGAGTGAGGTCAACTACTACTTCAACCACAGATTCTTCCACAACACAGGTTCAACCAACAAATGAAGCAGGCAAAATTGTTAAAGCTATGGAGGAAATGTCTTTGAAAACTAATGAAATCAACAGCCTAAAGAAGATGATTGATAATCTTGAATCCACAAATAAGTTAGCTTTGATAAATGTTAAAACCCATGAACATAAGGCAATCAAACTTGGAGAAAAAATCAAGGGCTTACAAAAAGAGCTAACTTTCATTGAGAAAAATTCATTTGTAAAAAATCATTTATGGAAAAACATAATTGAAGCCACTCACACTCAATGGCCTTCAATTCAGGTTATATATGAGCAGAGAGACTTATTATTAGCAGCTCAGGCAGGGATTCAAAAGACCAAGGATGAGTTAATTGATAAGCCAACTCAGGCTTTAAAACTCATCACATTCTTGAACAGCAAGAACAGAGCAGAATTGGAAGAATTACAGGTATTGGATAGAACAGAAAAAAATTTACAGATTAAAAGGGTTGTAACCAAAAAAAAAATTATGAACAACCTGGAAGAGAAATGTGAATCAATGAACATTGCCATAACAAATTTTATGGTAAAATACACAAACTTAAGGCAGAGGGGCTTGCCATACATCCATGTCTTTAATGAAAAACTGATGCCCCAGAAGGATTATGATAAAAATATCAGGAAATTTTCCAAGGAGCAAGTCAACAAACCTTTACCACAAGGCACTCCCACAAGAAAATTCCTCCTTCAGCACTTTGAAGATTTGTTCTTTCTACAACATGAGATTAAACATCTCTTTGTGTTCAAACCCACTTTTGCTAAATACAGGGAGGCAGATGAGAATTTTAGAAAGCTAAATAATGTCAAAATTCCCAATGAATAACAGTCGCAAACATTTACAGATTTAATGTAAAAATGAGAGGTAAAACAGTGAAGAAAATTACCATGAAAAACAGTAAAAAAGAAACAGTGAAATAAAAGGACAGTTTGCTGAATTTTACTGCAAAAAGATATATTTTTACAGCAGTAAACAGTGGAAATATCAGTAAAAAGTGTATTAGCATTAAAGAGTATCATATGAAAGAGTATCAGCTAAGGCAACTCAAATGAAGATATTTTCTAGCAGCCAGCAAGCAGGACAGCAAATCACTCAAAAGCTCCTTGTTAGATAAAGTAGTTCTATTTATTTTGGATAAGAGAACAGCTTGATGATTTGTTAAGCAGTTGTCCCTCTTATTTTTTAAAGATATTTTCTATTTCCTAAATATATTCCTAGATTTCTCCTAGGATAGTTGCAACTACATTTTGTATAAATGCTTCTACATTAGAAGTATTCAGTGTGGAATAAAATTGTTGGACTTACTATAGATATTTTTTCTGAACATTGGAGGCTATTGTGTGTTGATTTCGAAGTAGCATACTGGACAAAGATAAACTGGCATCATAATTCAAGATCCCTGTGATAAGCTGATGAGTGAAGTACTCCCTTATTGTCATTGTTTTATTTTCTGAGTTTCATGCAATTCATTATATGTTTGTTCTATCTGAACGTGCAACTAGGAATATTACTACAGGATTAGTCTAGTGCCCCCTGTTTTTAACTAGTTACCATTTTAAATGTTTTATGTTGATTTCTGGTGTTAGGAATCCTTGATTGCTCCTACTCCCATTTGACCCCTGCCTCCTTCTTCCATTTTCCAGATCAAAGGATCCTTCATTTCCCTTTATCCCGATCATACCATTTCACCAAAAAACACTTTTCCAAATTTCTAAGGGTTATCTATCTTGCCCTAAATACATTTGTACCTTTTTGGCCTTGATTTCTAGTACTGCTAGCTATATTTAGACTCCATAGCCCAATGGACAAGTTGATTTCTCTCTATTTTACCTCTAAGTGATTTTTTCCCACCAAAACCTTTAAAAACAAAACCAATTGTTCTATCATAACTAGCCTAAAAACATAAATCAAAAACAAAGATAAATCTTAAAGAGAGAGCCCTCTCTAAATTATAGGAAGGCTACATCCCAGAATTTGAAGTAGGTTTGTGGTTACCTCTAGTATTCTTTGACTAAAAACTTAAAATCCCACAACTTGAGAAATTACTAGAGTGATAACATACTAGCGACCATACTGGGGAACTAACCAATCTCCAGTCTTAAAGGAATATCTTTCAATTATCTTTTTACGTTAATATTATTTTTATATGTTGTGGGTATTCAAAACAGTCATTCTAGCTTCTAGGAAAACCTACTATACCAGGTCTAACCCGAATCCTAAGCCTGCAGTTATAGTAGATAACCCAGATCAGATTGGTAAAAAGAAAAAACAAACTGTAAATTTAGAAACTGAAGTACCATTAAGAAAAGCCAATTCTTTACCCAAAGAGTTAGTGAGTTTAAATGATTTTGATCTGAAGTTTGAATATTCATTTTTTAAAACTAAATCTGAAACTGATTTGAAAAATATTGTTATAGATCTTGTTTTCCTTTCATTTTTTAATGCAAAACAGAAAACTATTTCAGTAGGAACAAAGTCAAATAAATCTGAATATCAAAATATAGTTGAAAAGATTAATGTTTCATTGATTAAAGATATTAATGAAGCTATTGAATTAGCTTATTTGTTGTCTTACATAAAACCTCTAGTTTCTCAATTGCATACAACAATAATACCAACAGCAGATTCATCTTTATATGTTGTCACTTCATTTAAAGATACTTATGTAAGTTCATCTACAGACCATTTCATTCCTAAATTTCCTTTACAGCCTAGAATAGTATTTCCTTCATCCACTCAATCCGTTGCATCCATTGCTTTGAATTCATATTTTATAAGCACCACATCTTTATTTCCCAGCAATTCCATTTACATACCAGCTTCATTTCCCAGCTCTTCAACTACAGTTGTCAGTTCATCAGCTGCCATATCCAGCACTGCCCCTATCACTACCATTATACCTCCCAACTCAGCAACGCTTCAAGCCATGGCTGCTAGGTATGCTCCCCTTGTCTTACCCCAAAACCTCCATGATATGCCTCAATATTACCAAAAAAATGTACCACTGTTTGATGGAATTTCACAATATACTGCTCAACAACATGTAACCAAAATGATAGATTTCTGTGAAATTTATGAAATTGATGAGTCAGATGTCCAGATGAGGTTATTTTCCCAAAGTTTGACAGGATAAGTTAAAAAATGGTTCAAAAATTTATCTCTTGGTAGTGTAGCTAATTTAGCTATATTTCATAGAATATTTTTAAATAAATGGGAAAGGAAAAAGAAACCCCTTCAAATTTTGTCTGAGTTTGATGATTTGAAAAGATCTCCTACTGAGTCTGTCCAAGACTATTGCACTAGGTATAACAATGTCTATAATTCTATTCCTGCAATTCTTAAACCTACACCTTACTCTGTTTTGCTCAAATTCCCTGATGGATTTGGTACATATATGGCCTATCAATTAATAGAAAGAGATGCCCAAACCTTAGAACAGATGCAATTAGATGTTGTCAATGTAGAAATCAACATTTTAGCTAGGAAGGACAGACTTATAAATAAAAGAAGAGTTACAATTAAAGAAGAAAGTTCAAACTCAGATGTTAAAATGGATTTATTTACTAAAACTTTAGAAATGGTGGTAGAAATATTAGATAATATAGATAGAAAACCTCAATGGGATAATCAACCTCAGATCAGAAATCCCAATTTCAGAAAAATAATAATAACCCTGGAAAAGCTAAAGAAGCATCTCCAAACCAAAACATTAGGCCCCCATTCCAGGAGAACTATGCTGAAAGTTCTCAAAATAATGATGAAGATGAGGATTACATCAATCATCTAATGGGAATAGATGAAAACAACACCATTTTCCTCACTCAGGAAGATCTGGAACTATTTGAGCTTCAACAACTCAAATTAAACTCCAGTGAATCCTTTGACTACAAACAAGGTTATGACTTTGCTATAAATGAAATTCACAATCAGTATAACCTTATAAATAAGAAAAATAATGAGTCTTCTACTAAAAAAATTCCCAAAATCAAAATAAGAAAAATGTAGAAGCCCCAAAAACAAAAGTTTTGCAAATTCTCCCAAGGGAAAATAAGAAAAATTCCAATCCTTCCAGTCTTAAAAAATCAACAAGTCCCAAATTGTTGATATTACTGATGAAGTAGTTCAATCTTCCAAAGATGCACAGAAAACTAATACTGCTAAAGCTTCTAATTCAGTAAAACAACAAATTCTAATCCTAAACAGATTTTTGTTGACTCTAAATCAGCAAATCCTAGAATAGATAATCCAGAACACCTGCTGATAATTCTAAGTCTGATAAAAAAATTGTTGCCACACAAACAGTCCCTGAAAAGAAAATTAAAAGCAGCAAAACTCAAGAAACTCAGACAGATAATGCCAAAACAATTGAAGATAGAAAAACAATTGTTGAATATCAAGAAAAACCAACTCAGATTACAGTTACTAATGATGAATTAGTTCAAATTAGTAAATTTAAACCCTCATTCAGTATTCAGTCTGAAATTGTTAAGTTAAAAATATCTATTCCTTTAACAGAATTGGTTAAAAATGACTTATGCAAATCAACTATAACTGAAACTTTGAATATGAATGATGGTGAAGATGCCATTAATTTGAATGCTAATCAACCAAAGTTGATTTTCGGCCCTGATGTGAATGGAAAGCATTCAGATGGATCAATCCCTCCTTTCTATATTAGTCTTACCATCCATGATCATATTTTACACAACGCTATGTTAGATTCAGGAGCTTCCCATAATTTAATGCCCAAAGCTATCATGGAAACTCTTAATCTAGAAATAACCAGGCCTTACAAAGATTTGTTTTCATTTGATTCTAGCAAAGTTAAGTACTTAGGATTAATTAAACACTTATGTGTGAATTTAGTTCAGTACCCTAGTAAGAGTATGGTAATGGACATTGTAGTAGATGACATCCCACCAAAGTATGGTATGCTTCTTTCTCGCTCATGGGGAGCAAATTTGCAGGGATTTCTATAATTGGACATGAGCTATGCTACAATATCAGTGTTTGCTCAACCCAAAAAGCCATATAGGGAAACTTTAATGAAATTCATGGTCAGTAGTGCTGATAGATCCATAAATTACCCCATTTATTCTACACCAATGGACCTTGAATCTTTTATTTTATGTAACTCTGATAACAATGAAATCCAAACTGAACTCATTGATAAAAAGCCAAAACCAAACAATGACAACATATTTCATGAGTCATGTTGGAACTTAGACTTTGATGGCTCTGTAAACAAATCAGGAGTAGGGGCAGGATTATGGATTGCCACTTCGGTGGATGCTACTTCGGCGGAGGTAGTGGATGCCACTGTTTATCAACAGTTGGTGGGGTCGCTTATGTATCTGGTCAATACACGACCCGACATATGCTATGCTGTGAACCAGCTTTCACAAGCTATGGTTAAGCCTACCAAGCTCTACTGGAAGGCAGGAAAGCATGTATTGAGATATATCAGAGGCACATCGAGATATGGATCATGGTACAGACAGGAGGATGAGTTGAGGCGGCATAGCTTCACAGATCGGTATCATCATATCAGAGATTGTGTGCAGCGGAAGATCATGTTACTTTCATACATTCCCACGGAGGATCAGGATGCTGATATCTTGACGAAGGTGCTCACCAGGAGCTAATTCGAATACCACAGAGGCAGGATAGGGGTGGCAGATAATCCTTATCTTGTTGAGAGGGAGTGTTGAGATTGCAACAAGATGATGAGCTTAGTGGAAAGAAGTTGCCTTCACTAAGTGGGTCCGCAGGCTATTTTTGGCGCAAAGTCTATTTTTAGACTATGTCTATTTTTAGACATATGGATCATGTTCTATGAGTTGCAGGATGCTATTTTTGGATGGTTGGTCAAGTCAGAAAAAATAGATGGACTTCTATTTTAGACATATTGGGCGGAATCTATTTTTAGATTGCCAGTCTAAAAATAGATATGTCGAATATTATTAGCTCTTAATAATATTTGGACTATAAACATTATCTTATTCTCTTGGAACACTTCAGTTAAGTGCACAGATGTGGCACATGAGCTGACAAAAGGAATTACACTATTCCTAAGGGTTAAGTGGAGCTATTGCATGGATACTTCAGTTAGAATTCATGTGAGAGAGTTTGGTGGAGTTGATTAAGGAGTTAATGGAGTTGTGTTCAGTTTAACTAATCTAAACATAGTTGAACTAGTTGTATTTAGTCTAACTGATTAATACACTAGTGAAGAGTGGTGTGAATTAATTATTAATTAATTCACTAATTATAAACTTATTAATCAACTAAAGAATACATCAGTTAACTTCAGTGCATGGACAGTTTCAGTGGAGACCAGTGCAGAGATAGGTGAAAGAGCAGGTTAACTATCAGTTGTGACTATATTGTTGCATATTTGCAACAACCAGTGATTGGAGGAGCCAATGAGGATTAGTACAAGCCAGGTGGTTCAAGTTATTTAATGAGCCATCCTACAGCATTGATTACGCAATAGAGGCTGGCTATCAGGTGGCAGAGATTGGAGCATGTGTTTTGCTAGATCTAGCTTGATTAGTGTGTATCAATTGGAGATTGTACTAAGAGCTTGTGAGGAGCTTTGTACAATTATTGTTACATGATATCTATGACATATAATATACACATAGTTAGGGTTTTCAGCTTTAAGCTTTCCCATGAAATACTATGTTCATATGTGTGAATTGTTTATGGTTTTAATGTGTGCATGAAATTGATTTTATTTCCGCATGTAATGATCAATGGTAGAAGAGATTCAGTATTGTGCATGAAGCTAAAATAGTGTGTGATCAGGAGAATCTCAGTGAATAATATATTAGTTATTCAAAGTTTCTACATTTTCTCTCAGGATGAACAGATTTACCATTTTTTAAATAATGAGAAATAATTTCAAAATTGTAAAATAGATACAGACTGTAATATACATTCGGATTTTGATTGTGAAATAGATAACATAGATGTACATA
Source organism: Pinus albicaulis (assembly GCA_034641835.2). Lineage (NCBI taxonomy): Eukaryota > Viridiplantae > Streptophyta > Pinopsida > Pinales > Pinaceae > Pinus > Pinus albicaulis. The sequence continues at coordinate 14,923 of JAXQQM020081832.1, read as the reverse complement.
AATTTAACAAACCAAATGTATTTACTCAAACTAATATTACAAAGGCAGAGGTCGAAGGGGTGCTTAAATCTCTGCCACATGACAAGTGCCCAGGTCCTGACGGCTGGACCTCTGAATTTTTCATTTTCTTCTTTGACATCATGGGGGCCGAGCTGATGGAAATGGTGGAACTTTTCAGAACTTCTGGACATATTCTAGCAAATTTAAATTCTACTTTTATTGCTCTAATTCCAAAAAATGACAACCCCACTACATTTGGAGAATTCCGACCTATTGCTCTCTGCAATCTGTTATATAAGATCACATCCAAACGTATTGCGAACAGATTGAAACAGGCCCTATCTAAACATATTTCGCCAGAGCAGTATGGTTTTCTTCCTGGTAGATCCATTCATGATGCAATCGCGGTCGCCCAAGAGATCCTCCACTCCATTCATTCCGAGAAAAGAGAGGCATTGATTATGAAGGTTGACCTGTACAAGGCTTATGATACCCTCGACTAGTCATACATCTGATTGGTCCTATTAAAGATTGGGCTGTCGCTCAAGATTATCCGCTGGATCATGTCCTGCATTACCACTGTTCGATGTGTTGTGATTGTGAATGGACAGCCTACAGCATTTTTTGAGGCAGGACGAGGACTCCGACAAGGCTGTGCATTGTCACCGCTCATCTTCATATTAATCATGGACGGTTTCAGTCAGTTGATGAAAATGGCCACTCAGAAAGGATATGTCAGCGGTTTTCAATTCTCTGATTCCATTTCTGTCTCCCATTCTTTATTCGTGGATGATATGTTGTTGTTTGGGATTCTTAAAACGAATCACTGGTTCTACATTCTCTTTGTTCTTAACAGGTTCGCCGCGACTACCGGATTGTGCATCAACAAGGCTAAATCCTTCTTATTATACGAGTCCGGTGATATCGACGAGATCAGGTTCATAGCTGATTTTCTCTGAGTTGGTATTCAAATGCTCTCCGGGGGTTTGAAATATCTGGGTTTTAATATTAAACCTTGTGGTTACAAGCGATCGGATTGGCTCTGGCTGTTGGAACGTTTCAGATGTAAAATATACAAATGGACCCACAGATGGCTCTCCATGGGCGGTAGATATATCATGGTGCAGGCGGTGTTATCACAACTTCTGGTCTATTGGGGTCACTTATTTTATTTGCCCGCAAATATTGTGGCTGGTATCAACAGAATAATAGCTCATTTCCTATGGAACGGATCTGCTAACACTCATAAATTTCACCTTGTCAGACTCGAAATATTGAGAAGACCCAAGGAGCACGATGGCTGGGGCATCCTGGATACCAGGATTTTTAACATGGCTCTGCTCATCAAGTCTTTCTGGCGAGCTTTAACCGGATCAGGAATCTGGTCAGACATTATTAAATTCAAATATTTGGAAGATGATACCCTTCATAATCTTCTCTGTAACATTTTCTATATTCCAGTGAGCTTCTCATTTATTTGGGGAAGTTTTAAGAAAATTCTAAGTCAAACAGCTCATAGATTGACTTGGCTTTTCCGGAATGGAAGTAGAATTCCATTGGGGGACATAAATATTCAAGGTTTCGACAGGCACAGTAAATTATCTACCCGTCTCATCCACAGGTTGGCGCATAGAGGCATCTTCTTCCTATCTCAAACTATAAATACTTGGTCATTTGGCACCCCCATCTTTAAAAGCGCTACACAACTGAACATACATGACGAGGATGCTGCTGAATGGGAACTAATGGCACAATCATTGAGGGCTTCTGGGCTATGTCATGCGGCTGGCGGCGACTACATCGTCTGGGACGGGCCGACGGTGGCGCATATGCCTCTAGTACATGATATATACCTCAAATTAAACTCCCAGGTATTTGCTGAACATGTTTCTCGTATATTTGCCCCATTCTGGAAGCGGAACCTGCCTACGAAGATTGTCCTTTTTGGGTGGCTCGTTTGGAAGGACAGAATTCTATCCTGGAATAATCTGCAGAAGAAAGGTTTGATGGGACCTAGTAGATGCGCTCTTTGTGGTTGCGCTGAGGAATCTACCACGCATCTATTTATGTTATGTCCAGTGGTAAAACAAATTTGGAATATTTTCTCTGCTCATTGCCACAACCCGTCATGGATTTCTCAAGATTTTATATCCGTCGCTCGTGAATGGAATTCGCTGAACAACAGATTTCGTTCTCTGCCTTTCATTTTAATATGGGAAGTATGGAATGCTAGAAATCAGCTCATTTTTTATGGCCGCCCATTTTATTTACCACACATCTATTGTGCCATTATGCGCCGGATTGATGATCTTCCCATCAAACAAATCATAACAATTGATGGCTCTAGAAGAATTAGACCTCATGAGGTTGTATTACCAGCGGTATATTTCGATGGGGCTTGCAAAGATGGGGTTATGGGTTGTGAAGCCTGGATAAAAATCTCCGACAGAGAAAGAATTCATTTACACTGGAATGGAAGCCCGGGAACTAACAACAAGGCTGAATTGATGGCACTATGGGGCGGGCTATATGCAGCAGCTAATATGGAATTAACAGATGTTCATATTTATGGAGACTTGGCTTTGGTCATTGGCTGTATCAGGGGCACTCTACACATTCAATCTCCAGACCTACAGGGATGGATTAACAGAATTCAACATATATGGCAGATTCTTGGCTCTCCTCCATTAACCCACATCTATAGAGATATGAATATGAGGGCTGATGGTCTGTCAAAAATGGGATTAAATTCTAAATATGGAGCCATTCAGACGGTTCTATTCAGGGATGGGATTCGCACTTGGGAATCATCTATCCCTATCCCTTGACTATCAGTAAATTAATTCATTAATGGCTGGTTTTTTGTTTATTACTAATCCACTTTTTTGCTTGACTCTTATTCCTTCGTCGTTTTTCCTACACCACTCAAGCGAGCTTGATTATCTTCTCAACAAGCGAGCCTGATCGTTTGTTTTATTCCACACTGATTTCGAGATCTTCTATTATTATCCTCAGATCGAAATCGGGTCGGTTATTCCTAAAACCTGTCTCTTTGTCGGGCTACTGTCGCCTTCCATTCTACAATTCAAGTTGTCAAGTGTGCCAGGTCATATATTAAGCGCACAGTTGCTCTCTCAAGCGAGCCTGATTATCATTGGACCAACCATTTTGATTTCTGGGTGCCGTCTCTATTCATTCCAGCCGATTTTGAACCTTCAAGCGAGCCTGTTCAGACATGTTTCCAATGTGCCTGTATTTCTTGGTTTATATTAACATTCAGGTTAAATGTTTCAACTTAAAGTGCGATCAAGCGAGCCTGACCATTACACAACATCAGTAGCTGCCTTGTTAAGCGAGACTGAATTATCTTCTTCTCACAGATCCTGTCGAAGGAATATATAGGTTTCGGATTTCTATTTATAGTGCATACTGTTACAAATTAACAATCATAGTCAAAAATTTTGCAGTGTTTATCTCTTTTCACAGGGATGTCAAGTTTTTAGCAAGCGAGCCAGATTTATTTCCTCGTTCCTTCTCCTATATCTTATGTAATGGTAGAGTCCAGCAACTGACCGTTTCCATTTCTATGTAAGGACATTAGGTGCTCCCTTTGCTGGACTCGAAATTTGTTTTGGGTGATATATCCCCAGTGATGTTTTGGTCAAAACTATCCCTCTGTTTTGACACCTTCTTCCTTAGAAGATGTTAATGGGGAAGGATTGTTTCTTGACCAGATTTTTCTCATCAGCCTTGATGGAATGTAATTTTGATTCTATGCACTGTTAATTCAAACAGCGTTTTTTTCTTTCTGAAAAAAACTTAGAGAATATAGATATTGAGGAAATCATTGAAGAAGAAATTGACATGTTAGATTTAAAAGATAATTGTTTTCCTAAAGGTTTAACCCCTTTGGAAGACCTTTTTTATTCTAGCGATGTGCCTAAAAAGCCAAAAATGGAACCAATTAGGTCTGACATTGAGGAATGTAACATTGGGACAGAATTAAAACCAAAAATGATTAAACTATCTAAATCTTTACCTCCACAAGAAAAGGAACAATACATTGATCTTTTAAAGGAATATCAAGATGTGTTTGCTTGGAGTTATGAAGATCTTAAAGCTTATGACACAAACATAATACAACACAAAATTCCCATAAAAGATTATCAAAATCCATTCAAATAAAAATTGAGGAGAATTAATCATGTTCTATTACCTCTGATATAAAAAAGAAGTAAAACACATGTATGATGCTCAGATCATTGCACCAATCAGATATTCTGATTGGGTTTCAAACCTAGTACCAACAAGAAAGAAAACAGGTGAAATTAGATTATGTGTCGACTTTAGAAATCTTAACAAAGTATATTTGAAGGATAATTACCCTCTACCTAAAATGGATCATATATTACAAAGGGTAGTTGGTTCCTCTAGAATTTCTTTGCTAGATGGTTTTTGAGGATACAACCAGATCCTATTCCAAAATGAAGATCAGGCTAAAACAGCTTTCACCACTCCTTGGGGTACTTTCATGTATGTGAAAATTCCCTTTTTTCTGATGAATGCAGGAGCAACCTTTCAGAGAACTATGGACATAGTATTTGCTAAGGAGATTCATGACTTCTTAGTAATTTATCTAGATGAAATTACTGTATTTTCCAAATCAAATATTGAACACTTGGATCATTTGAGACAGGTCTTTAGTAAATGTAGGAAATTTGGCATCTCTTTAAATCCAAAGAAAACGCTCTTTGGATTAGAGGAAGGTAAGTTACTAGGACATATAATTTCAAAAGAATGAATTAGAATTAATCCTGCTAGGATAGAAGCAATTTTGAAAATTCATCCACCTAGAAATATCAAAGAATTACAAGCTTTCTAGGTAAAATTAACTTTTTGAGAAGATTTATTTCAAACTTAGCTGAAATCATTAGAGAACTGAACAATATGCTCAAAAAAGACTCAACTTTAAAATGGATTGTTGAAGCCAAACAATCATTTGAATCCATAAAACAGGCTTTAACTAAAACACCAGTCTTAATCAGTATAGATTTCAAAAAAGACATCATAATTTTTTCTTTTGCATCAGAGCATACCATTGTTGCAGTTTTACTACAGAAGAATGATCAAGGTTTTGAACAACCTATAGCTTTTTTCAGTACAACCCTTAGAGATGCACCTCTGAATTATAACATAATGGAGAAACAAGCTTTAGCTTTGGTTAAGGCCATAAAATATTTCAGAGTTTACATTCTCTAATCCCACATAATTTCCTATGTCCCTAATGTTGTAGTTAAAGACATTCTTACTTAGGATGGCCCTGATGGAAGAAGAGGTAAGTCGATTACCACTATCCTAGAATATGACATAAAAATCAAACCAAAAAAACTCATTAAAGGACAAGAATTATCCAAATTTATTGTTGAATCTAATTGCAATGCATTAGACATAAATTTTATTGCTCAGATTGATGACCAGGGAGAAATGGCGACTCCAATGATCAGTAAAGCCTTTCTAGATTCACCTTGGTACTCAGATATTATCTTTGTACTTACAAACTTACAAGCTCCTCCTGGATTATCAAGGATAAAAGCCAGATTTCTTAAACTTAAAGCAATGAGATTTTGTATTTTAGATAATGTGATTTTTTGGAAAGAACATAGTGGGATATTACTGAAAGCAAAAGTTGACAAAATACTTGAAGAATTTCATGCAGGTGACTGTGGAGGGAATTTATATTAGAAAAGTACTAATGATAAGATCCTTAGAGCTGGTTTTTACTGGCCTACCTTATTTTCTGATGTTAAGAAATTTTTTACTTCATGTCACAAACGTCAAATTTTTGAAGGAAAAAAAAAAATTGTTACCTTTACCTTTAAAGCCTATTTCAACTAAAATGCCATTTCAACAATGGAGTTTAGACTTCATTGGAGAAATTCACCCCCCATCCCCTAGCCAACATAAGTGGATTTTGACTACCACAGATTACTTTACTAAGTGGATTGAAGCCATTCCTACCAGACAAGCCACTAACACAATCATTATCTCTTTCATTGAAAACAACCTTTTATCTAGATTTGGATGCCCTCATAAAATAATTACTGATAATGCAGTAGCATTTAAATCTAATAAAATGATTGCCTTTTGTCACAAGTACCATATTACCCTAGGCCACTCTACTACTTATTACCCTCAGGGTAATGGCCTAGCTAAATCTTCAAATAAAAGCCTTGTAAATATTATTAAAAAATTACTTGAAGATAACAAAAAGACTTGGAATAAAAAGTTAGTCTATGCCTTATGGGCAGATAGACTTACTACCAAAAAGTCAATTGGCACTTCCCCTTATCAAATTGTTTATGGGATGGATGCATTTTTCCCATCATCCTTAGGTGTTCCAGTAATGAAGATCATTCAAGAATCACAAGTGGAAATCAATGATATACAAAGGAGGATAAATCAAACTATTCATCTACAAAAAACAAGGGAAGAAGTCTATGAGAAATCCCAAGTCATTCATGATAAAATCAAGAAATTTTTTGATAAAAGAAGTAAAGAAGATGAATTTTACATTGGAGAGCAAGTGTTAAAGTGGGATTCTAGGAGAGAGGACAAAGGTAAGCATGGAAATTTTTACTTTCTATGGAAATGACCTTATGTAATTTATGGATATAGGGGTAACAATGCTTTCTTTATCAAATATTTGGATGGAACATATATTCAAGAAGGACCAGTTAATGGTAGAATGCTCAAACACTACTATTCTTCTGAGTTAACCAATAGTTAGTCCCAGTTACTTTTTACATCATTGTAAATATCCATTGAAGTTTTTAGATTGGATTGGATATTTTCTTTCCAAAGTTGAAGCCCGGAGAGAAGGCCCTAAGCTTTGAAGAGTAAAATGTCATAAATATGAGTTTTTGCAGAAAACAAAAGACAATTACTAGATCATTATGGTCAAAATTGAAGGCTACTAGTCTTAGAGTTCTTGACATTTCACCAGGAAATGCCATCCCCATGTGAAGTCATTGTTAGGGTCTTATAAATATAGGATTCATAATTTTGAATTGAATTTTGATAGTTTTGTAAAATATGTACATACCTTGCATTCTGCAAGTTGTTTTCCCATATTTTGAAAAAAAAAAGGGGTAAAAAGTCCTAAAAGAAAGATCAAAGGACTTAAAAATATAGATCCCAAAAGAAAAAAGATGAAAATAAAACATGAAAGTGTGCAAATCTAAATTCCACTGCTTTTTACTTTTTGCAAATGATTATGGTAGAGTGTTAATAAATGCCATAATCCATTATGAGTTAAACTGTTTAAACTTGACTTGTCATGTTTTCAATTTCCATGTTTTAGATAGTGAATAAATATTGGTCAGACAATTTAAACCTGACTAATCAGTAGATAGGTAGAGAATAATGAGGAGCTCATCAGTTTAATCTGAGCCCTCTGATGAAATAAGGTAGAATTAGATAGTTTATGCTTTAAAAAGAATAAATGTTTCAAGGTTGCAAGCTTAAATGCACTTGCTAAAAGGAAGAAAAAATGTTAGAGTAATGTTGGGTAGGTAGAAAGAAGTGGGAAAAATCATGTAATATTCATCACCAGGCAAAAATCACTAATTACCCTTCCCCTGTAAATATTCAGTATTCTATACTTCCAGTTAAAGAGGCTCAGAGCATTTCTCTGACTTCTGTTGGGACCGAACCCAAGGCTCAATGACTGGATAGTGGAAAATGTTGAATTCTTATGATAAAATCCCCTTTACCATTATTTATCCCTCATTCATACATTTTATTCATCTTCATAAGTAAAGAAATCCTTCTTAATTAATGAAAACTAAAATCCCATTTAATTAACTTCCTTCATTCATAAAGAATACAAAAACCCTAAAAAAACACTCTATCCTAAGTAAATTGGTGAAATGATGAAATAATAAGCATTCATTTTTATTTATTCACTCTACTTGGTCATTTAGTGTATTTTTGTGTATTCCATCTCCCCTTGTCATATTAACTTTTAACTTATGCTATTAATTCCCTAAAAATACCTTATCCTATCTATATAATTCCCTTTATCTAAAATACCCCCTAAAACCCACTATTATAAAGATTTTAGACCAAATATATTATCCACATGCTAAACTAAAAACCCAAATAATGCTCCTTTTGGTCTAAAACTAACCTTAATTAAATACCCCGCCCCTTATGGTTATTAGACCCTTCAATAGTCTAAAAACTATATAATAAAATAAATAATGAAAATATGGCTTTCCACGCATATCCTATGTATTTGGAAACGCAAAAGCATTGCCCCGCCCATCCCATTTTTATCGTAAGTGCTAAAGACAGATTAAGTCTTTTATAAAGGTTCAACCCCCGTGCCTTTGAAAAGCACTACCAACCTTTCCTCACATCAGCTTTTAACCCGAGGTGCTGTCACAATTAAGACTAAAGTTTATTTTCATTTAAAATGAAACTTTTCCTTTATATCTTATCCCCGTTGTGTAAAGCACCAAGCTTTACATAGGCTAAACCGTAGTTAACCATACAACCCCGCCTCATGCGCCTCCCCCCATATATATAAAACTTATATATATATATATATATATATATATATATATATAACCCTTTTTAACCTTATGTCATCCCATATACATAAGCCCTGCTTACACATACTTTAAACCTTTATCCATTGAAAAACAAAAGGTTTAAACCTTGGTCCCACCATCTTTTTGACCGCACCTTCCCAAGAAAATCATGATTGTTCGCTTCTTTTCTGCAGATCCAACGGCGCAATATCGATGTCGCGCTCACAAACAGATCGTCCGCCCAAAGCCCAAACGGACGCGAAATGGGTTGTTTTACCCATTCTGCCTCCTGTGACGTGGCATCCTCTCATAGGATCATGTTCGTTTCAACTAAAACTACTTACCGCCTGAGCTCAATGCGAAAACTGTTGACAGTTTCACTTTTTGAAAATCCAAACCACTCCTGCCAGTGGATTAGACCTGCATTTAATGCATTTTATGATGATTCATATCAAAGGTTAAAACCTTTGATATATCACTTTTGATGTTTATTGGCACATTTCAAACTGTAAAAAGCTCTGATAAACTGTCTGAGAACCCTTTGTCCCAAATTATCGATTTATACCCAGAGAAAATCAAATTTTACTTTAGATTCCCTATTTGAAGACCGGAAAAGCCATTCTCTGCTCCAGCGAGTCGGACCAGACCTCACATTCAGCCTCGAACCTCTGAAACCTTTTCAAGTATCCAAATACCTGCAATTTAAGGTATTTTTCATCAACTTAAAACCCTGCAAAGTCAATTCTAAACCGTCCATAAGTAAAATAAACTTTTAATTAAAAGAATTCACTGGAGAAATTGCCCAAAAATGCCTAAAACAGGTCGAACCCTGGCCAATTTTTCCCAAAAAATTCTGTGTTTGAGAAACCCACTTATGAAGCCAATCTCCTCAATTTGTGACCTCTAAAGATCAATTTCAAAGACAAAAAAGGGTTTAAAACCTACAGATATCTTTAAAACTCCTTTTTTGCAAACCAGCCTATTCAGGAAACCCTCATTTTCTGTCTTATCCCAGTTTATATCCTCTAAAAAAGAAAAGCAACTCCTGCAAACAATTTAAGCTTGCAGTAGTTATTCCAAAATGACCAAAAATCAGATCACAACTAAACCTGGAGGTTTTAAACCAACCAATCCTGGAGGATCCAAACCTCCTAAATCTGTAGCATCTAAAGCTGTTAATTCTACTCCAGTCCTCACTGCTAAATCCACTGTATCAATAAATCCCCTCCAGCCACCTGTAGCTGATGTAGAAACCCTTCCATTGACTAATATGGACTACAAGATTGTTGATCCTGTTGTAGAATTCAACCTCTTAGAAATACATAATTGGTGCTATGATAAATACTTGGACAAAGATGAAATGCCTATTTGGGAGACTCATTTTCCAAAATATGTAGTTCCATTGACACACCGTGGACAATATCTTATTAGATTATGTCAAAAACATTATTAACCAGACCAAAGGGCCATTGTTAATGCTAACAGAGAAATCCTTTTTACCATCACAGCAGAATCAATAAATCAAATGTTGCAATTACAGTTTGATCCTCAATCAGTCCCTCTATATATAGAAGATTTGACCCAGTTGTACTTAGGCCTGTATTTCCCAAAGAAGTCTATGATATTTCAAAACTTTTTGCCTTCCCATGTTGACATTCCTAAGTTAAACCCTCCTTATTCCACTGCCAAATTTCCTGAAGGGTCTAGACATATTATCTCAATGTTATCTTTTATACTGGGATACTTTACAGATGGATTCATTGATGAATCCATGCTTGGCTTTCTATCCACCTTATCTCCAGGCCAACCTCCAGCAATCATTTTTTATTATGCCAGATTCATAGCAGACAGTATTCATTATCAGCTCACCAAACAACCCACTAAAGGGGTTTTTAGATACTCATCCTACTTGTTTCACTTATTTTTATTCTTCCAAGCTGATAATTTTCCAATTGCATTGCAAAAGATGGACTTGGAGGGTAAGCCTTTATCCATTATCTTCTGGACTTCCTTGCTCAGGAAAGAGGGTAGTGAGTTCACCTACACAGATTTTTCGGACCTCTTTCTACATCCAGCAATGAACATTTTGTACAAAGCAGAGCAGCCCAGAGTCAATGAAGAAATGAAAAGAATCTTGCAACTATCTGAACAGAATAAAATGGGAGACTAGTTTATTTATGAAAAGCATACATAGATAAGAATTTTTGGATCCAACTTATTACCTTATAAGTTGTCAAAATATATGAACATGAGAATTTTTGCATTGGAGTATTTAAGACAAATTCTCAATTCTAACTCTATTAACTTTTTAGCTGCCAGGAAAAAGACTCAATTCAAGCTAAAGAATCAGGTTGGTCCTTTCATCAGAAATAGAGAGACAGAAAAAGAAATCACAAAGAGACTAGCAGAGTTTAAATTTCAAGAAAGTTTTCCATGGAACTATAATCCTCAAGGGATCCTGAGAAATTTAAGGGTAAAATGTAAACTAACACCCTTCATACATGAGCTTAAGACATAGATTGAGAAGTTTTCCAATCAAGCAGAATGGGTAGAGAACACACTGATAGATATAGCTACTAATACAGAGACGGCAGGAAAAATGGTTACAACACAAGCCCTTGAAGTGGTAAAGCAGCCAAAGACTTCAGCCAAAAGAAACAGAGAAGAAGGAGCATACACAGCAGAAACAACTTCAGAAACTAAATTCAAGTTGATTTATAATAAAAAGCTTAAATTCAGTTCAATTGGGAAAGAAAAAGTAATTGACATTGAAGATACAAATGAGCCAGAGGTAAATAATGATGAAGCTACAGTGATAATCAATGAAACTCTTTTAGAGATTGAAAAAGATCAAACAGCAGGTAAAAATGATACTCAAATGATTGAAAAGCCACAAAATATAGCGGCCTCTTCCTCACAAACAGTTGAGGAAAAGGATTTAGATATCAAAGAGAAATATAAGCAGATAAAGCAGAAGAATGAGGAAATGAAATCAGAGATATATTCTCAATTCCTCAAGCAAAAACTTGGGAATCAAAATAGGCTACTGACAGCCTTTGATTATTCTACAAACAAGATGATTATGTCATTTTTGCAACCAACTACCTCAGCACCAAAAACAGTGGCAGGTTATAAAAAGGTGTAGTTTGAGGTAGACACTGAAAATGTTCATGAGCTGGACCAAATTGAATTTCATAGACATAGCTCTAAAATGTTGTATTCAACAGTGGTGACTAAAGCAATGAGTGTTACCAAATTACATAATACTATTTTTAATATGCAGGATCAAATGAAGTTAGATAAGGGATCTTTGTATGCAAAGGACCTAAGGATCAAAGCCTTAGAGGATTTAGTTTTACAGGTGGGATATGATCCCTCAAATATTCAAGCAGCAAAATTTTTGGTTTAGAAAAAGAATGATGATATTGCAGCTTTGAGGAAACAACTTAAGCTTCCTCAAAGTGAGCATCCACAAACCAAAGAAATCCTTCAAGATCAAAGTGAAAAAGAAGAGATGATGAAGCTCATCCTCAAATTAACTTCTCAGATCAAAGAAATGGAATCCCAAATGGACCAGCTAGTCCAAGAGAAGGAAACTGTGAAAGAACCTGACACTCCTATCATTCCTTCAGTTATACCAGTGATTACCACAATAGTGGATTCCACATTAGGAGAAAAACTAGCACCAAAAGAACCACTGGCAACTGCAGTGCCAGTGAGTTCAACTACTACTTCAACCACATATTCTTCTACAACACAGGTTCAACCAACAGATGAAGCAGGCCAAATTGTTAAATCTATGGAGGAAATGTCTTTTAAAACTAATGAAATAAACAGCGTAAAGAATATGATTGATAATCTTGAAGCCAAAAATAAGTTAGCTTTAATAAATGCTAAAACTCATGAACAGAAGGCAATCAGACTTGGAGAACAAATCAAGGGCTTACAAAAAGAGCTAACTTTCACTGAGCAAATTTCATTTGTAAAAATTCATCTATGGACAAACATAATTGAAGCCATTCACACTCAATGGCCTTCAATTCAGGTTATATATGAGCAGAGAGACTTATTATTAGCAGCTCAGGTAGAGATTCAAAATACCAAGGATGAGTTAACTGATAAGCTAGCTCAGGCTTTAAAACTCATCACATTCCTGAACAGCAAGAATAGAGCAAAATTGGAAGAATTGCAGGTATTGGATAGAACAGAAACAATTTTACAGATTAAAAGGGTTGTAACAAAGAAAATTTTGATGAACAACCTGGAAGAGAAATGTGAATCAATGAACATTTCCATAAGAAAGTTTATGGTAAAATACACAAACTTAAGATAGAGGGGCTTGCCAGACATCCATATCTTTAATGAAAAATTGATGCCTCAGAAGGATTATGATAAAAATATCAGGGAATTTTCCAAGGAGCAAGTCAGCAAACCATTACCACAAGGCACTCCCACAGGAAAAGTCCTCCTTCAGCACTTTGAAGATTTGTTCTTTCTACAACATGAGATTAAACGTCTCTTTGTGTTCAAACCCACTTTTGCTAAATACACGGAGGCAGATGAGAATTTTAGAAAGCTAAAGAATGTCAAAATTCCCAATGAAGAACAGTGGCAAACATTTACAGATTTAATGTAAAAATGAGAGGTAAACAGTGAAGAAAATTACCTTGAAAAACAGTAAAAAATATACAGTGAAATAAAAGGACAGCCTGTTGATTTTTACTGCAAAAAGATATATTTTTACAGTAGTAAATAGTGGAAATATCAGTCAAAAGTGTATCAGCGTTAAAGAGTTATATCAAATGAAAGAGTATCAACTAAGGCAGCTCAAATGAAGATATTTTCTAGCAGCCAACAAGCAGGACAAGTAATCACTCAAAAGCTCATTGTTAGATAAAGTAGTTCTATTTATTTTGGATAAGAGGACAGCTTGTTGATTTGTTAAGCAGTTGTCCCTCTTATTTTGTAAAGATATTTTCTATTTCCTAAAGATATTCCTAGATGTCTCCTAGGATATTTGTAACTACATTTTGTATAAATACTTCTACATTATAAGTATTCAGTGTGGAATAAGATTGTTGGACTTACTATAGATATTTTTGTTGAACATTGGAGGCTATTATGTGTTGATTTCGAAGTAGCAGACTAGACAAAGCTAAACTGGAATCATAATTCAGGATCCCTGTGATAAGCTGATGAGTGAAGTACTCCCTTCTTGTCATTTTTTTCTTTTCTGAGTTTCATGCAATTCATTATATGTTTGTTATATCTGAATGTGAAACTAGGAATATTACTACAGGATTAGTCTAGTGCTCCCTGTTTTTAACTAGTACCATTTTAAATGTTTTCTGTTGATTTCCGATGTTAGGAATCCTTGATTGCTCCTACTCCCGTTTGACCCCTGCCTCCTTCTTCCATTTTCCGGATCAAAGGATCCTTCATTGCCCTTTATCCCGATCATGCCATTTCACCAAAAAACACTTTTCCAAATCTTTGAAGGTTATCTATCTTGCCCTGAATACATTTGTACCTTTTTGGCCTTGATTTCTAGTGTTGCTAGCTAGATTTAGACTCCATAGCCCAATGGACAAGTTGATTTCTCTCTAGTTTACCTCTAAGTGATTTTTTCCCACCAAAACCTTTAAAAGCAAAACCAATTTTTCTATCATAACTAGCCTAAAAACATAAATCAAAAACTAAGATAAATCTTAAAGGGAGAGCCCTCTCTGAATTCTAGGAAGGCTAGATCCTAGAATTTGAAGTAGGTTTGTGGTTACCTCTAGTATTCTTTGACTAAAAACTTAAAATCCCACAACTTAAGAAATTACTAGAGTGATAACAAAACACTTAGGAAATTAGTTCCACTATCTAAGTGAATCATCATTTTCTATCTCGCAGTAAGCACTGCAATGACTCACTTACTCTCTAAGTTTCAAAACACAAGAATTCACCCAAATTCCAGAAGGGTATATTATCGAATTACAAGGAACTGTCTCCACTATGACGGTGGTTCATCAGCCAATTAGAAAGCACTAAGTGGTTCATCATCCTAAATATAAGCATACGGTGTTTTAGTTAACCATTAAGAAAGCACTTAGTGGTTCATTAGCCAACAAGCAAGCACTTAGTGTTTGAATTCAGTTGCTGCTCTTCACATTGGAAACACGATCTTAGAAAATAATTCAGTGGTCTCAACACGGTCAAAGAAATCATAATTAAATAATCAAACCCCAAATTCATTTATGTTGTGTGTATATATCCTTTGTCCCTGGTGTATTCTAAGATAGCCTGCTACTTGGATCTTTCGCATTGTTTCTTTTTAAGTGTCT
>JAXQQM020065022.1:0-63291 GCA_034641835.2 Pinus albicaulis | reverse complement strand
GGTTTCTCTTAAGACTTCGTCTAACCTTGAAAAATCAGCTGGCTTAGCCATAATAGTAGACTGCCCTTGTCTCGCAACCTTAGCTAAGTTTTGAAACAAAGTTAGGATATTCTTAACAACCACAAAACTGAAAAATGACTTAGAAAAACCTAAAAATATTTCAGATTGGAATTAAATAAACATGGTGGTGGACCATAAGACCTTTTACCTCTGAAAGGAGCTAAAAATTTCCACTTGGTGACTCAAAAATCCTTAAACAGACCTTAAGACTCCACTGGGAAGAACCCTTATCATTATAGTATCATTCAAATTCAGTTAGAGGACTGTAGGATTAAAATTGTGAAAACAAATTAGTTAACCTCTCCAAGATTGTCATATCTGGTTGAACTTTTCTTGTTTATTTGGGTCTAAACAACATAGCATAGTGGCTTCTAAAAATATTCACACTAGAGCCCATCCAGACCCTAACCCACCTGAGATAGTTGATAATCCAGAAAGTATCCTTTGGAAGTCTCCTAAGGTTAAATTATTAACTATTTTCATATCACCCTTGAGAGCTAATT
Source organism: Pinus albicaulis (assembly GCA_034641835.2). Lineage (NCBI taxonomy): Eukaryota > Viridiplantae > Streptophyta > Pinopsida > Pinales > Pinaceae > Pinus > Pinus albicaulis. The sequence continues at coordinate 62,728 of JAXQQM020065022.1, read as the reverse complement.
CAGTCCCTGAAAATCTTTCAGCTCTGCAACAATCACAAGCTGACTTAGTGAATCCATTTAGGACTAGGTCATTTGATGATATAATCCATTTAGACTCTGAGTCTTCACTTTCATCTCCTGAAACAAGTGAACATCCTGGTGGCAGAGAAACAACACCTCCTGATTTACATTTCCTTCACAATTTAGGTGTCTCTCATCCAAGATCATCTCAACAGTCTACTCCTGGTCCATCCACTTCTACTCACCCTACATCCATTATTCAAACCACTACACCTCAGCCCACTTTCCCTTCTGTAAATCCACCTCCACCTCCTGCCATAGCTGCATGGTATGCTCCCCTAGTTCTTCCCGCACCATTAGTCAATCTCCCACAGGACTACCAGTCCAAAATTCCATTGTATGATGCTAACAATGCTACAACTGCATCACAGCATGTGGATAAGATGAATGACTATTTTGAGCGAAATGAAATTGATGATGATTCTGTTAAACTTAGATTATTTGCTCAGAGCTTAGGGGGAGAAGTGAGAAAATGGTTTAAAGGTTTGGCCCCCCGTACTATTAATGATCTTCAGGCCTTTCATCAAACTTTCCTGAAAAAATGGGAAGTGAAGAAGAATCCTCTCCAAGTTCTTGCTGATTACAACAACCTTCGTAGGAATCCAGGGGAAACTGTACAAGCTTATTGTACCAGATTTAACAGTGTATATAATGCACTCTCCCCGGAACTAAAACCTCCACAAGGCTCTGCTTTAAACAAATTTCCTGAAGGGTTTGACGCTGACATGACCTATTCTTTAAGAGAAAGAGATTTTGCGACTCTCGAAGATATGCAAAGGGGTGCTCTTCTGTGGAAGTCAACCTAATGGAGAAGAGAGCAAGAATGAAATCTGAAAAGAGAGTATCTTTTAGAGAGGAATCCACACCTTCTACTTCCAACTCAAAAATGGAGAGAATGATGGAAGAAATGATGAAAGAGATGAGCATAATTAAGAGAGCACAAGAAAATCAAAATCAAAATGCTCCTCAAAATAGAAACCAGAATCAGAATGTTAGAAGGAACCAACCCCCAAACAGACCTAGGGAAGATGATCAACAGATCACCCCTCCCTTTCATCAAAACTATGTAAGTGAGGTTGAAGAAACAGAAGACATAATAGAGGAAGAGGATATCAACATGTTTGGGGAAGAGGATGATGACTTGGAAGTTCATTATGATAGAAAACAAGGTATTTACACTCCTTATGATGACAAAAGAGATGGTAATGAAAATGATTATCAAGACATGGAAAATCTCGTCATAGAACCTCAAAGAGAATATGACCTTAGAAGCAAGACCAGTCAACAAGCCCCCAACACCAAAACCTCTGACAAATCCTCTCAAAGCAGCACTGCAACCAAGCCCAAAATAGCCAAACAAAAAGACAAAACAGTGGCTGATAATTCTGGTAAGGATAAAGAGAAAAACACTCAAAATTCTGAAAAACAGAGTGCAGACATCAGCAGTACTAACACTTCAGCTAGTACTCCTTCTACAACAGTTGTGTCAAATAAAACAAATCAGCAAGTTGTAATTGTTGATAGAGTGACAACTAATAAGGTTGAAACAAGTGCTTCAAAGAATCAAACTCCTTTCAGCCTGGAACAGGAAATCTTAAAGATCAAAATCTATGTTCCATTAACTGAGTTAGCTGCCCAACATGTATATAGGAACCAAATTTTGAAGGCTTTAAATATAGAGGAAAATGGAGATACAGTTAATCTTAGTGACGACCAACCAGAGTTGATTTTTGGCCCTAAGATTGAAGGGAAGTTTCAAGAAGGACCAGTTCCTCCATTTTATGTAAGTTTGAACATTCATGACAAGATTCTACACAACGCTATGCATGATTCCGGGGCTTCTCATAATTTAATGCCTAAAGCTGTGATGGAGAGCCTTGGTTTAGAAATCACCAGACCCTACAAAGACCTATACTCCTTTGACTCAAATAGAGTAAAATGTCTAGGATTGATCAAAGACCTCTTTGTTAACCTAGCCCAGATTCCAGCCAAATGTTTACTCATGGACATTGTTGTGGCTGATGTCCCCCCAAAGTATGGAATGCTATTATCAAGATCCTGGGGAGCTAAGTTACAGGGGACTATGCAGATGGACATGACATATGTGACCATCCCAGTTTTCAATCAGACCAGAAGACTTTACAGGGAGTCTCATATGCAATACACGGTTACAAGTCAAGACAGACCATGAAACTCTCCTATATATTCTGTCAATACAGGCCTTGATTCTTTTATCATGTTTAACAATGAAACTCTTAGTGAGCAAGTCACTTTAACAGAATTAAAGGCCGATAGGGAAGAAGAGTATAATAACGTAGAAGTGTCCAAACAGTTTGCTACATGTGAAAACATTAGTAAACAAAGCATAGGTCTTGATTTACCAGTCATGAGTCCATTGTTTTTAGAACTTAACAACCCAGAAAATACCCCTAACATTTCTGGCATCATCCCTCAATCTATTGAAGAATTTGAGGAGTCAAAACAAATTCAATTGGGTGCTGCTAATCATGAACAGTCAGAAGGCACCGTAGTTAAAAAGGACAATCGCCAAACAGATGAAACCGAAGATAGTCCTTTATGGAGTATGTATTTTGATGGGTCATGCACTAGAAATAATGCTGGTGCAGGTGTTTGGATCACTAACACTGAAAATAACCACACAGAATGCATCTCATGCAAATTAAACTTTCAGTGTTCCAACAACATAGTAGAATATGAATCCCTTCTCTTAGGCTTGCATCTCTTGAAGAAATTAGGAGCCAGAAAAATTAAAGTGTACGGGGATTCTGAGTTAATCATTAGGCAAGTCAATGGGGAGTATAATGCGAATCATCCCAGACTTAGAGCCTATCGGAATGATGTCATGGATCTTTTGACAACATTTGAGGAGTCAAACCTGAGTTTCATCCCAAGGAAAAAGAACATTACGGCCCACAATTTAGCTTTTGCGGCCAGGACATGTCTAACGCCATATGAGACTGGAGACAACACAACTCCGATAAAATTTAGACCGGCAGTGCCTGATAACGAAAAATATTGGCAAGTGTTTGACAATGACAAACAAATAGAAGACTTTATGCAATTCAGAAATGAGTTCGAACTGCACAGTTCAGATTCAGATTATGATACAAACTGCAGTGAAGAAAACTTTCTTGGTGAAGAAGAATCGTCTCCTCAACCTGCCAATATTAACCTATTGTCTAGCAAACTTAAGAACAAAACAGAATTGAGTGCAGAGTTAGAAATGGAAGAATTACAAATTCTGCATTCTGAAGGTGAAAGTTTGCCGAGTGGTCTAACACCTTTAGAGGAGTTGTTCGATTTTAACGATGTGGCAAATAAGCCAAAACTGGAGCCCATAGAGACTGAAGTGGAAGAATGCAATATTGGCAGTAAAGAGAAACCGAAAATGATCAAACTATCCAAAACTTTGCCAGCTCACATTAAACTCAAATACATAGAGTTGTTCAAGGAATTTTCTGATGTTTTTGCATGGAGTTACGAAGATCTTAAATCCTATGACACTAAAATAATACAGCACAAAATCCCTCTTAAAGAAAACCAAAAACCATTTAAACAGAAACTGCGCAGAATAAACCCTGTCCAGTTGCCATTGGTTCAGAAGGAGATTATGAAAATGTATGAGGCTGGCATTATTGTCCCTATTAGATATTATGAGTGGGTATCTAATCTGGTGTCTGTTAGAAAGAAGACTGGAGAAATCAGGCTTTGTATAGACTTTAGAGACTTAAACAAAGCTTCGTTAAAAGACAACTACCCTTTACCAAAAATGGATCACATTTTACAAAGGGTTGTGGGGTCTAAAAGGATTTCGTTGCTTGATGGCTATTCAGGGTATAATCAGATTTTAGTTCACCCTGCTGATCAATTAAAGACAGCTTTCACTACTCCATGGGGTACTTTCATATATGTGAAGATGCCTTTTGGTCTAATGAACGCTGGAGCAACCTTTCAGAGAGCCATGGACATAGCATTCTCGGAAGAATTGGGCTTCTTCATCATTATCTATCTAGATGATGTCACTGTGTTTTCAAAAATAGATGAAGAACATTTAGAACATTTGAAAAAAGTTTTCGAGAAGTGCAAAAGGTTTGGAATATCTTTAAACCCTAAGAAGACACTATTTGGTCTCCAAGAAGGTAAGCTTCTTGGACACATTATTTCAGAAGAGGGTATAAAGATAGATCCAAAGAGGATTGAGGCTATATTGCAAATCTCTCATCCTCGAAATATCAAGGAGTTGCAGTCTTTCATTGGAAAGATTAACTTTTTGATAAGGTTCATCCCTAACTTGGCAGAGCTCCTTAGAAATATCACAAACATGTTGAAGAAGGAGCAAGGGATAAAATGGACCTTGGAAGCAAAGACATCTTTTGAGCTGGTGAAACAAGCATTAACCAAAACACCGGTTCTCATAAGCCCTGATTTTTCAAAAGATTTTTATATCTTCTCATTTGCATCGGAACATACCATTGCTGCTGTCCTTTTACAGAAAAATCCACAAGGACAAGAGCAGCCTATTGCATTCTTTAGCAAGGCATTGAGGGATGCCCCTTTGAAGTATAATATTATGGAAAAGCAAGCTTTTGCTTTGGTTAAAGCATTGAAAGACTTTAGAGTATACATCCTTCACTCACACATCATTGCCTTTGTCCCTAATTCAGTTGTTAAAGACATTCTAACACAAGACCCAGATGGTAAGAGAGGTAAGTGGATTGCTGTTATTCTTGAATATGATTTAGAGATAAAACCCACTAAGCTCATCAAAGTCCAAGGTCTAGCTAAATTAATGGCTGAATCAAATTGTAAAGTTCTTGATATTAACATGATTAATGCTTTGGATAACCAAGAAGAATTCTAAACTCCTATTGTTGAAAACCATGTTATGAATTCTCCTTGGTATGCTGATATCATTTATGTTTTGCTTAATCTAAATACACCTCCTGGTTTATCAAAAACAAAGGCAAGATTCCTAAAGTTAAAAGCTGTAAACTATTGCATTATTGATAAATGTCTTTATTGGAAAAATGCAAGTGGTGTATTGCTTAAATGCTTTCCTGAGTTTTATGCAGAAAAGATTAAGCGGGAATTCCATGAAGGAGAGTGTGGAGGTCATTTATATTGGAAGTCAACAGCTAACAAAATTCTGAGGGCTGGTTTCTATTGGCCTACTCTTTTTCCTGATGTGCACAAGATGACCACTACTTGCCATAAATGCCAACTATTCGAAGGCAAAAGAAAATTGCTTCCCCTTCCATTGCATCCAATCACCGTTGAAGCTCCATTTCAACAGTGGGGACTTGACTTCATAGGAGAAATCCATCCCTCATCTTCTGCCCAGCATAGATGGATCCTTACTGCCACAGACTATTTCACTAAGTGGATAGAAGCCATTCCTTGTAGGTAGGCCAATGATTCAGTTATCATAAAATTTGTGGAGACTAATATTCTTTCCAGATTTGGCTGTCCTTCCAAAATTATCACTGATAATGCAATAGCATTTGGATCAAAGAAAATGGTTGACTTCTGTCATAAATACCAGATAACACTAGGGCATTCCACAGCCTATTACCCTCAAGGTAATGGACTTGCAGAATCTTCCAACAAAAGCTTAGTGAATATAATAAAGAAACTGTTGGAGGACAACAAGAAGTCTTGGCACACAAAGCTGATCCATGCACTTTGGGCTGACATATTAACATTGAAGAAATCCATTGGTATGTCACCCTTCCAGCTTGTGTATGGTACAGATGCATTTTTTCCTAACAGCCTGGGTGTACCAGTTATGAAGTTGATCCAAGAACTGCAGACTGAAGAAAATGACATGACCAGGAGAATAAATCAGACCATTCATCTTCAGCAGACCAGAGAGGAAGTGTATAACAAAGCATTGCAGAAACAAGACAGTATCAAGAGAATATTTGATAGAAGAACAAAGGCCAGTAGTTTCAAGGTTGGGGACAAAGTTTTAAAGTGGGACTCAAAGAGGGAAGACAAGGGAAAGCATGGTAAATTTGACAATCTATGGCTTGGCCCTTACTCTATTCATTCAATTGCTGGAAACAATGCATTCTTCTTACAAGAGCTGAATGGAGCAGAATTGTTTGGGGGTCCTGTCAATGGCAGGATGCTTAAGCATTACCTTTCTTAAATCATTTTGTGTTCTGAAGCCTTTTATTTTTCTTTTCCCATTGTAACACTTCATTCACCGTTGCATTCAAAGTTATGAAAAATCAAGAAAATACAAAAACAAAGAAAAAATAAAAAGAGGGTAGATTTGTCAAAACAAAAAAGGTATAGCCCCATACCAAAAAAGAGAAATAAATCTGAAAGTGTGCAAGCTCAAATGCCACTCCTGAAAACACACTTCTAGTTAGTCAAACAGTTTAATCTTGACTGGCTAGCTTTCCAATTGTCTGCTGGTAGGGTAGGGAATTTGATTTTCCAAATTGTGTAATCTTGGCTTATCAGTAGATAGATTAGGATAGAAATGAAGGTTCAAACAAACTCAAAATCTGAACCAAAGTTTCCAAAGAGAGATGACTCAAAATTGTTTTTTATTGAGTCTAGAGATATGAAGACCTGGTTCTAATCCACTCAAAACTTGAACCAGAAGAAAGGCAAAGATAGCTCACAGAAAAAAGAAAAATCAGAGCTATGAAAAGAAGAGAGAAGGCCATAATAAGAAGCTTTCAGATCTTAAGCCTTCAATTTTTGATGTTAAATTTCTGCAAAATAATAATCTATGTGCAGCTTGTTCTTATGCCATAGATCATAGCAAGTCAAACAACTTAATCTTGACTTGACTATTTTTAAAATTTTTGTTCTAGAATTTAGAGAATGAAAGTCTGTTGGACAGCTAAATCCCAACAGACAGTAGATTAGGTAGAGAAATATCTAAGCTCAATTGTTTAATCTGAGCTCAGGGAGAAATAAGGAGTAGAATTAGATTATTTTTTATGCTTTCAAAAGAATAAAATGTTGTAAGAGAGTTTGCCAATCCAAGTGCACTCTAAGAAGAAAAAATGTTAGATCTGTAGGATTGGGTAGGTAGAAAGCTTGTTGATGAAGGTCCCTCGTTTTCATGGCTGCCAAATATGTTTTTAGAGAAGATCATTCAAATCACAGGAAGGTAGCCCGATGGATGAGGCAACTAATCAACCTCCCAGAAGATGCAAGTTTGAAGTTCTTGATGCCTTCAAGAAGGCACCATCCCCAAATGGAGCCACTGTTAGCCACCTATAATATTTTGTTATACCAAAAGGTGGCTAAGACTTTTGGAGCCTCCAAGGAACAAATTTTATCACTAAAAATTTGTTGGCTCTTGAAGACTCCTTGTAGGCCTCATGCCTGTGTCCAAAATCCTCATTACTGTTCCTATTAATTCTGCTGATTTCCTGTAAGAAACTGCTGAAGAAACCATCATTTTTCCCCTTTCTCCCACTCATAACTAACCTTCATTTACTCCCCCTTTTTCTCCATATTATTTCCCTACTTTTCATAAGTTCCTCCCTCCATTCGTGAAAATCCTCCTGACATGGTTTAAAACTTCTTTTGGTAAATGTAGATGATCGGATTTTTACGCGAGAACGCCTTGAGAATACATAAATAACCATGAACATAGAGATGCGGCCCGAAATAATGCTTTATTTCATTAATATCAAATACGCAGAAATATGCTTACGGGGCATAATGGAAATAAAATAGCTAGGGTGCGGTAGCGAATCTCTCAGTGGTAGCGAATCTACGAGAAGAGATGTGATGGCTACGGGAACCTGCGAACTATGTTACAATGAGGCTCGAGGGCCTATTTATTGTTGAGAAACAATGTAGAATCTGAAACGTCCAAAAACCTAACCGTAGGAGATGAGGCGCCAAAACTGTGGGTGCCCATTTGGGTAAATTGGTGGTTCAACTTCCCGGGGGCATAACTTTGGCACCCGATCTCCGTTTGACGCGCTCAATAGCTCGTTAGAAAGATCTATCCGAGGACTTCAATTTTTGAACGAGCAACATCGGTCCATGGACCCATGTTGCTCTCCGTTTTCTCAAAAAATGTCGTTTAGGGCCTCAAAACGGCTCCGGAAGTTCAGGACCCGAAAAACTGCTAAAAATAGTAAGTTTTGTTGCAACTTGAAAATTGAAAGAACTGAAGATGGGGGTTCAAATGGAATAGGTGGGTGGCCACCAATATCCACCTGGATCATTAAGCCCCCAAAACGGCTCCGAAAGTGGAGGACCCGAAAACCTGCTAAAAATAGTAAGTTGTGCTGAATGTGAAAATCTGCAAGAATTGATGGTGTTGGTCCAAATGGAATAGGTGGGTGGCCACCGATATCCACCTGGATCATTCCTCCCTCCTTAGGAAGCAATGGTCCCCATTGCGTTGAGATCCTCCATGAGATGAGGCAAATTCTGTTGAACTGAGTATTAGATGTGTTGAAGATGTCATGAACCTGCGGGTGGACATGCTGGATGCGTTTAGTAAATTTGGTTTCTTTATCAGCCTCATACAGTACATGTTTGGATTCTGTATGTGTAGTTGCAGGATGTATGGAAACATCGGGTGGTGGTGCATTGGGAGTCAGATCAATGGAGTGCTTGTCCTGACAGTGTAGAGGAACCTCTATGAGTGAGGAGAAATTGTCATCGTATTCCTCCATGACTTTGTCCATCTGCTTTGCGGCGTGAAAGGGAGCCACTGTTTGGGGGTTGTGGCCACGTATTCTTCTTTGCTAGTAGGTGGTCGTAAGAAAATGAATTTCTGATGCAGGAAATAATCTTCTTGCGTTGTTTTTGCGTGTAGTCGAAGAGATGGCGGGGCGGTACTACCTACGGTATCCTGTACAAGTTATTTCCCAAAGTAATAATAACAACACGAGGCCTAGACTCATACACAGCATGTCGCCTCCACAATTATGGTTGGCCCAATAATACATCAGCTACATCAAGAGGAGCAACATCACACAATACCTCATCCGTGAATGGCTTGATACTGTATGGAAGTCGGCACTGCTGGCGGATGCGGAGATCTCTCCCTGGGTGGAGCCACCCGATGGTATACGGCTACGGGTGTGCTATGGTTGGTAGGCCGAGCCGCTTCACGACGTCTGCTGAAATGAGGTTCTTTTGGCTTCCGCTATCGACGAGAAACTGCAGCGGAGAAACCTTCACCCACATCTGCGACTGGAAGAGGCGCTCCCCCTCCTCTGGATCCTCTGGACCCTCCTTCTGGATCTTGGTGGTATATGATAACCTTGGGATCCGCATCAATGATCTGCTTCCCTTTGTCATTACCTTTGTCTGGTTCTAACTCGGGATCAGAAAATGCATCTGATTCGGGTGCCTTTAGTTCAGCCACCAAAGATTGTTTGGCCCGACACTCGTTTGTGCTGTGAGTGGGGCTGTTATGAAATTCACACCACTTCCCTGTGTCCTTCTTTGGATTTGTGGTATTGTTCTGAGTCACATTGCTTTGGCCTTGCCCCTTGTTCTTCGGTTCGGGGGCACCTTTCGGATTCGCAGATCCAAAGTCTCGCTTCTTCTGCTTAAATTTCTGCTCGATCTTGGCGGCATAGCGATATGCCGTGCCAAGCGATGTAATGTCGAGGAACTCCATTTCCTCCTGAATGTGTTTGTGCAGACAGCCGCGGTACTTGAGCACAAAATGTCTCTACGAATCTTTAATACCCAACTTTGTGTCGGGGTATGGAGCAGGAAACTAGGTTAGTCACACATCTTGATAGTCTGTTGGCGGCGTGGTCCATTGGATGTATTTGTCCTCCTTAGCTCCCCACGGGAGTAATATTGTTCCTTGATGCCATCTGGGAGCCGAATTCCAAGTGGGTGTGGTCGAGAACAGAGAGGGTTCCCCTTCGCCCTCTTGCTCACGGTAGGTTTCCCACGAGTCTTTGACATGGGGGGCGGCTTTGAGGAGTGCAAAAATAATCTTTTCTCGGTCAGAGAAGTCATGGACCGAGAAATACCCTTCCAACAAATTTAACCATCTGTCTACAGCGTCTGCATCTATTTTTCCTTCAAATATAGGAATTTCAAAGTTTACCTGTACCTTGAAGGGAGTGGTGCCTCCAGAGTGGCTGTTGGATGCAGATGCGCCATATGTGGGCAGTCGTTGAAGGATTTGAGCAAATTTATCCATCATCGCGTTCCTTTGTTTCTCGAGGGCCTCCTCGAGAAGTATTTTGATAGGATCTCCTGCTCCCTCGTCTTTCTTTTCTTCTGCCATGGGAGGTCGTCGGGGTTTGCGAGGCTGATCTTGCAAGGGTTCAACCAGATCGAGCCTTAACTCCTTATACCCTGACCGCGTTGGGGACATGCAAAGAAAAACAAAGAAAGAGCAGACCCGCTCTGATACCACTGATCCGGATTTTATGCAGGAACGCAACAGAATACAGAAATAACCATGAACATAGAGATGCGGCGGAAATAATGCTTCATTTCATTAATATCAAATAACAGAAATATGCTTACAGACATAATGGAAATAAAATAGCTAGGGTGCTGGTAGCGAATCTCTGAGAAGAGATGTGATGGCTACAGACCTCTGAACTGTGTTACAATGAGGCTCGAGGGCCTATTTATTGTTGAGAAACAATGTAGAATATGAAACGTCCAAAAACCTAACCGTAGGAGATGAGGCGCCAAAACTGTGGGCGCCCATTTGGGTAAATTGGTGGTTCAACTTCCCGGGGGCATAACTTTGGCACCCGATCTCCGTTTGACGCGCTCAATAGCTCGTTAGAAAGATCTATCCGAGGACTTCAATTTTTGAATGAGCAACATCGGTCCATGGACCCATGTTGCTCTCCGTTTTCCCAAAAATTTCATTTAGGGCCTCAAAACGGCTCCGGAAGTTCAGGACCCGAAAAACTGCTAAAAATAGTAAGTTTTGTTGCAACTTGAAAATTGAAAGAACTAAAGATGGGGGTTCAAATGGAATAGGTGGGTGGCCACCAATATCCACCTGGATCATTAAGCCCCCAAAACGGCTCCGAGAGTGGAGGACCCGAAAACCTGCTAAAAATAGTAAGTTGTCTTGAATGTGAAAATATCTACCGAGAATTGATGGTCTTTAGTCCCAGGAATAGGTGGGTGGCCACCGATATCCCACTGGATCAGTAGAAACCCCCAAATCCATTTAAAACCTTGAAATTTTTCATTAAAAAACAAATTTTTATTGCTATGGACCTAAGCCCCTTGGGCTAAGTCCTAAACCACTTCCCCCCACATGCCCATGCGTCAAAACCAAATGCCAAAGCTTGTTGGCGCTAATCGCATCGCAAATATCCAAGGGTGCATGTCTTTGAACCATTGCAAAACTCTGATTGCGATTAGCCTTTGCATATAAAACCCCCGATCATATTATTTCTCATATAACCATAGAGCCTGCAATCGGGCGCTGAACCATTGAAGGGCCCCTCTCCGATCAATATTTTCCTTTGTAAACCCAAAAACCCACTTTCCGAAAGTTTTAAGTTAAAACGTAAAGTCACGTGATAAATATAAAATGGGTAGATCGGAAAGACCAGGCCCACGGTTCCGTTTGCGATTGGCCTTTAAAGGATCAGGCCCCGGGCATATTACAGTTCATATATCCCACGGCCCCGCAATCGAGCGCCTTTTCCCTTTACTTATATATTTTTTGCCCGATCCATTATAACTTGCTTTTATTGCAAAAACTTTGGTTTTCATATGTGTAAAGGTTTTTTCCGCCGGTGCAAAAGTCGAAGCAATCCTGACCATTGATCTAGTCCTTCGATCCAACGGTCCACGCAAAATCACATCGCAACTTTCCCTGATTGCGCAATCGCAAAGCCCGGTAGCGCCACCTCGATTGAAATCTTTCGATTTGATCCCGGCCGTCCATCCCCTTTCTGATCTAGCGGTCATCGCTTGATCGCACTAGTCCCCCGATCGCGCAATCGCATCGGCATTTTCCAATCGCTCGTTTTTGTTTCTCCCCTATGATTACAATCCTCCGATTAGATCTCGACCGTCCACGTGTCCGGATCGGATGGTCCAAAACCACCCCGCCTTATTTCTTCTCCCCGCTCTCATTTTCCTGTTTTGCGCCGATCTCCACCGTTAGATATTTTTATCCAACGGCTACGCTCTTTCCCCGCCATTTGAAGCAGTTTAACCTATTTTCGCAGGATTTCTTAATTGTTTTGTGTTTGATGCAGGTGTTTTAAATGGTTTTCCATTGTATCACGAAGAAATGCCGAGGGCTGGGAATGACGATTCTCATGCCCTCGTTTCAGTAAAGAGAAGCTATCCACGGGGCTCCATTCCATGTTTCGTCAGTACTCTATGAGTATTGGTGCCGTAAAGCCCAGCGCGGCTCTACACATTAACAAGACACTGTTTTAATTCAAACACAGTTAAAGGGTATCAGTTTTGAAGACAAAGCACAGCAGATGAAGATCGAAGACATTTTTTATAGGGATTACGGCTAAGACAGTTATCAAAAGCCTAATCCCCAATCTAAAACACAGTTTAAAAGAAAACCTAAAGTGTTTTATCAGACAGAAAGCCTCCACCGCCACATCTGAGGCAAATTGATTCCTCAGCTACCACCGAGCCACCTGTTGCCTCAAAGCATTCAAACAGAGGCCGAAGTTATCGAAGAAAATATGATATTCGCCTCCAGCGCAGCCAAGGAGTTACTCCACACAGCGTACAGAGCCTCAAAGTCAAATAAAGTTCCCACTGAGCTTTGATATTTATTGTAAAAAAGTTAATATAGTGATCCACCTGTAAATTTCTCCCTCGAGCCCCTCAAAAGGCCGAGAAGTCTTGAACCTGTATTAATTATCCTGAGAGATCTTTTCTCAGATCACCTCCTCATTCTTCTATAAATACCTCGGAAGAATATGAGAAATTGTTGGTTGCAGAACTTTGAAATACACTTGAGCTGGAGACTTATATTTGTACATAGTGTTCACTGGCCCTTGAAGCTCTGTTTGTGATAGAGTAGTTAGGCTGAATAGTGAAGATGATTGCTGAACTGAAACATTGGACTTGAAGACTGTAACTGGTTTGACATCAATAACAAGCTATTTCTTGGGATCCTGGTCTATATTACTGGTGAAGTGCCTCTTTCTTTGTTAATTGTTTTTCCTTCTACGTATGCCATATTGTTCATATTCTGTTGTAAAGAACAGTATAAACAGGGTTAGGACCTACTGTATATCAATAACCTTCTCTGGCTGAGAAATCTTTATCTTGATGTTTTCTTCAAATTTGTTTATTTAAGAATGATTCAATACAGTTTAAACAGTTAGGAATGTTGGCGTTCCCTCGTCCTTCTGTTTGCTCAAACATTGTTCTCGAATGTTATTTCCATTATTTGCTATTAAAGTTAGACTATAGGAGATATGGTTTGCCCTGATTCCTAGATATTTTTCTCCAAAGGCAGATTCTGAAAGTTTCCCTTGGTGTTGACTGAAAGCAGACTAGGTTTAAAAGTACTTTATCTGATCTTAAGTTACACTTCGTTTCTCTTATATGTTTTCATACTTTCTGAAGGTAATTATGTGGATTACTGGATTGTTTGTCAATTAAGCTGCTTTAATAAGAACTTTCCCAAGAAGTCTATGGTTAGCCCTATCCTTGGTTGGTTTTAAAACAGTTACTTAAGAGGCTTTTCTTGTTTGGACTAACTATAAATCCTCTGAGAAATTATTATCAGTTTCCACCCCTCCAACATTTTAATGTTTCCATTTCATCATTTTAATCTCAATAATCTTGTGGTGTAGATGACTTGCCCCTTGGATCACACTTGATGTTGTTGTTCAATTAAAGCCCAGATATGACTCCATAGCCCAATGGACTAAAAACCAGCGTTATATCTATCTATCTGCCAAAACTGTTCTATTTGCTTGCAACTTCTCACTTTTGAAACTTTTTACACTTAGGACTTTCCCCTCAACTTGCCCCTTGGATCACTCTTGATGTTGTTGCTCAATTAAAGCCCATATATGACTCCATAGCCCAATGGACTAAAATCAGCGTTATATCTATCTATCTGCCAAAACTGTTTTATTTGCTTGCAACTTCTCACTTTTGAAACTTTTTGCACTTAGGATTTTCCCCTCAAGTAACATTTCATGCTCAACCATCCAAAACAAAACAAAACCCTTGGCCTTCATAACTAGTCTAATATCATTACCTTAAGCTTTTCAAAGACAATATCCATCTTTGTACATATTGGAGAGATCCCTCTCCGGATTCAGGAGGGCTAGATCCTAGAATCCCAAAGTTGGTTGAAATGATGTTAACTCTGTGATTGGACTCTCCCAATCTTGCTCATAAATTACAGAGACCTAACACCTCGAATTGAGACACCATCTTCCAGCAGGGGCATACCCGTTTTCCTCATTTCAAGCATAGTTTGCATATGTCTGTTCCATGTGTGCCTTTAAAGCTTGCATAAAAATAAAATGTGTGATCGAGGATAAATTGTGTGAACTTTTTCATTGAGTCATTTGCTATGCCATTTACGATGCATTTAGATAACATTGTGATAGATATTTTTCATGGCATAAAAACATCATCACATGTAAAAATATCCATCCAGAAATAGGTATGTATATATATATGTGTCGAAATGTTTACATAAGTGTACATCACATAAAATCAAAATATACATGTTCGTCTTAATATATCCGGAGACAACATGTCTCTCAAAAAATATGCATGAAAAAGAGCCCTAGGTGTCTAATCCGCATGGTGCTCATGGTAACAAGTCACTGCGTGCACTAAGCGTCTCAGAAGATAGTGGAGGCGATTAGGCACTCCCACCGTATGTCTCTGGTATGCTAGTGGGACATCTGCCAACCGGGCATAGTCTGGAATCCCTCGGGCAATTCCCTCAAGGTTCTGGATTAACTCTCCCCCCTCGGCACCCTCTGCTTGAGGATCAGCTGCGGGATGAGTTCTCCATGCAATGGGAGACATACTGGCAGGTCTCTCTGGGCCTACATCTACATACACATAAAAATGTTATTAGAACGGACATGTATTACCAAAAAAAAAATCATAAAACATAAAAATCATAAAAACAGAGTCATACCCAACTCCTCGTCCCAGTCGTCCCCCTTCGGGAGCGGAAGGTCTGGGTCTCCAATGAAATCGGTCCCCGCATAAGGAAAATCCTCGACCACAATCAACTGGCACCGTAACCATCCAAAAAACTCTGGCCTCCAGGACATCTGTTGGCCTCCTGTTGATCTGGGCATCAGTGTTACCCAGTGAGCCATCGTCGGCTCTCTTGGTACCGGCTCAGCTACAATGGCCCCTTGGCCTTGAAAGATAGGTAGTCATTCTAGAATGAACGATACCAGAATGGACCCGTATCCAAACTACTTCAGTTTGACTTGCTTGCATCGTGTGAGCTGTCTTTTGATATTTGTTGTCAGCTGCGATAGCCAATCAAAACAATATGGGATTCATACACTTAGTGGCTAGTAGGAGTGTGGGCTTTTGTTGCCTCGTGCGATTCTTGTGACCCCGCACGCGTGATGGTGTGTAGCACACCTAAGGTACTGGTCCGGGGAGTGTGGAATGTTGACACCTAATCCTATGGGATTGGTGTGAATATTCAATATTGTATATTATTTAATATTAGGAAATAAGGAAGGCCAAGAGTCATTGGGAGATGAATCCCAATAGCCTCACCTCCATGTATAAATACATATGCATTCTTCAGCTAATACACATTCTGATTTGAGGAGTTACCTCCTCCTGGTTTGACATGGTATCAGAGCCAGTCCCACTATTGGCATTTCTCCCTGTGATGTAACTCCCTCTCCTTTGCTCAGTCAGTTTTTAATAATAGTTTTTGCTGCTCCTACTTATTGCTATACTGTTATTCTGCATTTCTTTTTCTCTGCATAGCTCTGACATTTGCAGCTCCTGAAGATTCTGCAATCCTGCAGTTCCTGAAACACTGCAAATTACAGCCCCCTTTGCAGTCCTGCAAAGATCCCATTCCTAATTTTTTTGTAACGGCCTCTCGGCCTCCCCTTCTCCTTCACTCCCTCACGACCTGCGTTTTCCCTCACCCCTTCCCCTACCTACTATCTCTCCCCATTCATACCTGTGCACTCCCCAACCTGGCCTCTCGGCCCTCCCCACACCCTAACTCCCCTCCCTACCTGCGCTGGCTCGACTCACGCATCACGCACCATACTATTTCCGCCCACCATTCGTATACAATACCACTCCCAATATATATCGCCCTCTCCACATTACATACCACTGTTAATACACTCCGCCCTCCAATACACTACTCTCACCTTTGCATTACAGTCAACAATACACTCAACGCCCTCGGCCCTTTCATAATACGCTATATTATACCACTGTTCATATGACAGTCGTATTATGATATCAATGCTGGTACAAATATCGCACCTATAATATACGAACTATATACCAACGCTGTCTGTTGAACAATCCACCTATAATATCAACGCTGTCTGTCGAACAGTCCGCCCCTCCCTTCGACCACCGCTCCCACTGCAAAACTCCCACTATACGTAAAACGTTGTTATATATAAAACACTGTCATATATATAAAACGTTTATATATATATATATATATATAGTCCGCCCTCGTCCTACTATAAAATAACATCATTTCCCGTGGCCTGTCGACTAACTCTCCACGCTCGAGCCTGGTCTACTCGCAAGCACCACGCTGTCTACCCGCCCTCGACTCCTAGGCTACCGCCTCCCCTACTTTCATTACTCCTCCACTCCGATTGCACATATCCCGTGGTGTGTAATCCGCTCTGTCATTCAATACGGCCTTTCATACAACCACAATACCACCCTCCTCCAGCGCTATCACATATTCCACCTTGTATTACCGCTCCCCTCCTCATATATAATATGCTGTCATATGTTATAACACCGCCCCTTCCATTCCTTAATAGTCAATACCGCCCTCATATAATACCACACCCCTTATTCTATACCGCCCTCCCATCTTTTAATAACACGCACACCGCCCTCCCATATTTTAATACCACACCCCACCATAATACCGCCCCTCCATTCATTATTCTTTTAATACCATTCACATTCATAATACCGCCCTTCCATTTCACAATACCACCCTTCCTTCCATTTAACAATACCACCCTCCCATAACATTCCATATCGACCTCCCATACAAATTTTTTTTTCCAAACAAAAAAAAAATACATATATATTTTTTGGTGCAGAATTCAGTTTTTAGCAAAGAGTTTTTGTCTTTTTAAATTGAGTATATTTCCAGCAAAGAGTGTTTTTGTTTTCTCTCCTTCAAAAGAGAAATTTTCCAGCAAAGTTTTTTTTTTCCTCCTTCAAAGAAGATGACAGTCCCTTCATCTTCTAAAGAGGCTGCATACTTGGCACAGAGAGAAAAGAGACATGCTTCAGATTCATCCAGAGGAAGAGATGGCAGAAGACGAAGAAGAAACTTTAGAGAAAAGGGGGGCAGACAATCTAAAACTCAGCAGCAAAGAAATCAAGACAAAGGTAAAACTAATGACAAAGACAAAGGTAAAGCACCTGAATCCGCTCACTATGTTCTAGCACATTGTAACAATGGAGTAACTAAAAACCTATTTGATGTTTCATTTACTTCATGGAGAGATGATTGGTTGCTAGATTCAGGAGCAACATGTCACATGACATTTAGAAAATATTTTTTTGAAGAATTCACTGACAAAGTTGATGGAGCAGTATATTTCGCAGATAAATCCAAACTCAAGCCATCAGGGCTTGGCACAGTCAGGCTTAAACTGCCTGGTCTTCCTGATCATATCCTACATGAGGTTCTATACCTCCCCGAGTTGAAGAGAAACTTGTTGTCCCTGGTCGAAATCCGGCAGCAAGGACACTCAATTCACTTGTTTGATGGCAAGGCAGAGGTCAGAAAAGCATCATATCACTCACTTGTCATGGAGGGAATAGAAGAAGGGAGACTCTTGAAGCTGAAAGGTTCATCTGCTCATGCTCAAAACTTTGCATTCAGTTCACATCATGATGAAGGTACATTCCCATCAATTCTTTTATGGCATGCTAGATTTGGACACTTAAACTATGAAATCCTTCGTTTGTTGAAGAAAAATGGTGTTAATGGATTGCCTACAATTCCTAGAAAACCTAAGGAATGTGATGCTTGTATTCTAGGAAAGCATAGCAAACAACCATTTCATGATTCACACTCCAGAGCACATAGAAAACTTGAGCTTGTTCATTCAAATTTATGTGGCCCTATGCCTATTGCTTCTGCAAATGGAAACAAATACATGATGACATTTATTGATGACTACACCAGAATGTGTTGGATTTACTTACTGAAGAATAAGTCTGATGCTTTTCAAACTTTCAAGAATTTTCATACATGAATTGAAAATGATGCACAAACACATATTGGCTCTCTATGTACTGATAATGGAAAAGAATACACCTCAAATGAATTTGAAAATTATCTTCGTCAACATGGAATCAAACATCAAACAATAGTGCCATATAATCCACAACAGAATGGTGTAGCTGAAAGAATGAACAGAACCATCTTAAATATGGTCCGCTCCATGTTATTTTTCAAGAATGTAAAATTGATGTTTTGGGCTGATGCAGTTCTATGTGCTATTTACATAAAGAATAGGTGTCCTTCAAGTTCAATTAGAAATAAAACTCCTTTTGAAATGTGGCATGGCCACATTCCTTCGGTAAAGCATTTCAGGGTCTTTGGGTCCACCTGTTATGCCTTGATACCCAAGGGTCAAAGGAACAAACTTGGTGCTAGAAGCAGAAAATGTATCTTCTTGGGGTACTCCAATACCTCCAAAGGGTATCGTCTCTATGATGAAGCAAATAAGAAGTTTGTGATAGCAAGAGATGTCATATTTCTTGAATCTTCCAAGAGTGACAAAGTTGTTGAGCGGCAACTTGATCGCCTAGATAGATTCACACATGCAAAGTCTTTCCAAGAATTTGATAATGTGATTCCACATCTTGAAGGGGGGATTCCGATATTGAATCAAACTGTGGAATCATGTCCCGAAGCACTCTCTCCCCCACATGAAGAAACAACCACGGATGACACATTGGATGATGTGATTGACAGAATTGGGAGATTGAATCTTGAATCAATCCCAACTCAGTCAAATGACCAGCCTGGGCCATCTCAGAAAGGTCCTCCCAAATGGCTGAAAAAGACACTGGAGAATGTTCATCTTGATGAGGTTGGAAAAACAGGAACAAGAAGTTCCACTCAACAAATCGAAGGTGATGTAGATAATTCTGATTCCCCTATTGATATGGATATTGCTTATAACTGTGAATTGAGTTTTTCTACAGATCATGAACCAACTTCCTTCAAAGAAGCCACTTCTCATGATGAATGGAAAGAAGCGATGCAGAAGGAGTATGATGCCTTGATAAAGAATGGCACTTGGAAGCTGGTTGATCCGCCTTTGGGAACGAAACCAATTGGTTGTAAGTGGGTCTACAAGAACAAGTATAAAGCAGATGGCTCACTTGACAAGCACAAGGCCAGGCTTGTGGCAAAAGGTTTTGCACAAAAAGAAGGAGTCGATTATGAAGAAAATTTTTCTCCCACAGCAAAATGGACCACCATCTGGACTCTCTTTGCCTTAGCAGCTCAGAATGGATGGAAAGTCCATCAGATGGATGTAAAAACAACCTTCTTGAATGGAGATCTAAAGGAGAAAGTTTATATGTCCCAGCCAGAAGGATTTGTTGTAAAGGGTCAAGAAAACAAAGTTTGCAAACTTGTAAAATCCTTGTATGGCCTCAAGCAAGCACCACGAGCCTGGTATGAGAAATTGACTGAGCATCTTCTGAAACTTGACTTCAAACATTTTGATCTTGATGATGCAACTTTGTTTGTTAAGAAATTTGGAAAAACAGTTGTATATCTTGTGGTATATGTAGATGATCTTTTGATAACAGGAAATAATGAGAGCTATATTGCATCCATGAAGAAAGAGTTGAAGAAAGGTTTTGAAATGACTGATTTGGGTCATGTTCATTACTATTTGGGTATTGAAGTAATTCAACATCCTAAATTCATATTTATTTCTCAAAAGAAGTACATTGGAGATCTCTTGAACAAGTTTGGCATGGATGAATGTAATCCCTTAACCACTCCAATGGAACAAAACTTGAAGCTCACATCTATTGAAGGGAAGGAATTTGAGGATGCAATTAAGTATAGACAGCTTGTAGGAAGTCTTATCTACCTGACCACCACCAGACCTGACATTTCATTTGCTGTTGGAAACCTCTCAAGGTTCATGCAAAATCCTTGTGAAGGACATTGGTCTGCTGCAAAAAGAGTGCTAAGGTACTTGAAGGGGACTCAAGACTTTGGACTCAAATATACACAGGTAGGCGACTTCAGCTTGATCGGATACTCTGATTCAAACTTTGATGGTGACAAAGAAACAGGGGTGTCTACTACAGGTTACACCATGAGTCTTGGATCAGGAGCTGTCTCATGGAGATCACGCAAACAGTCAGTTCCAGCAGATTCCACGACCGAGGTAGAATATGTGGCAGCAGCTAAAGCAACAAAAGAAATTGTGTGGCTCCGAAAAATCCTAGAAGATTTGCAGATGAAACAAATGTACTCCACACCACTCATGATCGACAACACTTCTGCAATAAAGTTGGCCAAGAACCCAAAGTTCCATGATCGAACAAAGCACATCAATACAAAGTACCATCTAATTCGACATCATATATTAGGAAATAAGGAAGGCCAAGAGTCATTGGGAGATGAATCCCAATAGCCTCACCTCCATGTATAAATGCATGTTCATTCTTCATTCAATAACACATTCTGATTTGAGGAGTTACCTCCTAGTTTGACATGGATGTCTACCTTCCCGGATCCCGATCCCCGTCGTGCCCTTGGGCACACTCTCGCCATCACTTGCTCCATATTTTCACCAGATGGTCTGCTACCTGTCAATATAGGCACTGCACCTCTGTGCGACAGTCCGGTTATGAAGTATACGTCGGAAACCTCAAGTGCTAACACTTGGTCCTGAAGTCTGAAAACCTCTTCATTTTCATCCCAAATGCTAACCAGGTACTGTAGGAGCTCATGCTGAGCTCGTAAGCAAGGTGTCAAGAAGAAATTTTTAAGCCTTCAATTCTTGAGTGCAGTCATACAGGCTTCATTCTCCATGGCTAATTCATCCTCTTCCCCGTGCTCCCTCTCTTTCCACTCAATAACCATTTTCGCCTTTGAATCTGCATCAACACATTAAAAAATGTTTATATGATTCATACCCATTGGCGCGGGTCCGTGCCTGATACCCACGCCAATGGGGCGAGCCCTAAAAATTCAAAAAGGTTTTCCCAGAAGTCTAATACAAAATTAAAACTTATGAAAAATGGATTGAAATGGAGTACAAAGGAGCGCCTCTTACCTGGAATGAAGAGGGATATGAATGGTAGTCCGGATCGGTCACAATTTCCGTCAGAAGTTTGCACACAAAACAGACCACTGTTGCTCTCCAAGTGAGGTAAATAGTAAAAGTAATTTTGTTTTTACCATTTGACGTATTTATAACTTTTTGAACTCAAATTAGGTTTTAAAAGTTATTTCTCTTTAATATTTTGATATATTCTACAAAGAATGGGTTTTACACTTGCTTTTATGTGTAGCGACAGGTTTTTACGCCACTTTGACCGTGATACGAGCTGTATTTTATACTTTTTCGGACTTGGTAAATACACGAAAAAGTAATTTTGGAGTCATCTTTCAGCTCTTTTCTGACTCTCTAAACATGAAAATATTGCCGAGTCCCTAGTCATTTCAATCTCATTAAAGTGGACACGAAATTACATCTACCCAGTATACGTTTACCCCTTTTTTGGGCTGGGATAGATTATTTACGAAAAAGGAACACCCTAGCCTATTGCGACTAGGAGCTTTTCTCGGATATTGTTTTCTACCTTTTCGGATCTAAGAAACTATTTACGAAAAGGGACCATTGGAGTTTACTTTTCTGCTATCTTTTCAAACTCTCTAAACATGAAAAGACACCGAGTTCTTCCTTTGTTAGACTCGTTAAACCCTAATGAAATTGGGATCAGTCGTAATGACGTTGTTCGAGTTGCTCCTTCCTAGAGCTCGTTAAATGTACTAGGATGGATTCGCCTGAAGGGCGGACTTATATTACAAGCATATGGTATCCCCTTCAAGCTTGTTATCAAAAATAATTGGGGTACTCACCAGAAATGGTGGGGTAAAATGGAACCAGAATCATTGTCGTGTCGGCAGTATGCCACTCTTGAACATGGCACTTGTCTGCATTCGTGTCGGGTTGGGGACATCTCATCTCATTTTTTCACTTGCCTCTGTGGGTTTGGGTAATCCCTTTTGACCTCTCATCTGCTCTTTGCCTCGTCACCATGACCTCTGATCCGTTGATGTCAAATACTGTCGAACTCACTGTCGTGCCGCCATATGTTCAAGAGAAGTCGACCTCTACAAAATTTCAACCTTCCTCTGATTCTCATCTGATTCTGATTCACAAAAACATCATGTTCCTCTGTCTCGTGTCGATGATGTGGGTAACATTATGGCCCACCTTCGATCAAGGTCACTTCCTGTCGACTTCAGCTCATTATCTAGGAAGATGATCTAGAGACTCCCTTTTGGTACCTTGGATCCTGCATGCCTCAATGGCAGGTTCTTCGCGTTCGACGTGAGGTTTTCATCATTGGCCTCCGATTGAGTGATTCTACATTGATGACATGACTCATTGATTCACATGCCCTAGGTGTACCTATAGTACCTTGAGGGCCATTGTCTTTATTGGTGGTTCCTCTGCGTCTCATTGGCAGCTTTCATCATTGGCTGGTAATCAGACGATGTTCTTGCATGTTCGACTTCAGCTCACATATTCGAATGCTTGAACTTGTACTTTTTTCGGGTCGAGATGGATCACAAGACCCTGGATTTTTGTCTATTATCATCCAGGCTACAATTTTGTGGATTATTCTGATTAGTTACATGACTCACTGATTGGATGGCTGCGACCATGCCTGAGTCTATTTATCGAACCTCTCTAGATGGCTGCGTCCATGCCTTGGATCTGGATCATTGTATACTCTGTTATGGATGGCTGCGTCCATACCGCACATATATATCATGTATCTGAGATATCAGTTGTACTTCGCTCCGCAGGTTTTCCGACGACAGTGTTTTCAGTTGGACATGTTCTCGTAAAGCATTTCACCCCTCTCTCTCGTTCGGGCCTCATGCTTTAGGGGGCATCTGTTACACAACAATTTGTCACCATCCTTTCCATTCCCCATCCCGCACATTGGAGGGCTCATTCCGTGACCTGTGAGCGGAGACAAAGCTTGAAAACACTTTCATGACATCTCTCTAAACATGAGTTTTCATTTCCCTAAAGACAACTCCTTGTGAAAAACCCTAAAAACACCCCTTCTTGCATTAGTGTGGGCAGCCAGTTCAACACCCGTGCCAATGGGGGAAATCCTTCAAAGAGGGCGCGCCAATTGGCGCTTTGTCTCAGAGTTGCACTCGCACCAGCCATTTTAAGGAGTGTTTTTAAAAAACAAATGGTGGAAGTTTCATCCTAACCAATTCATAAACTGGTATCTATCTTGAGTTGGGAGGTTTGGCTACGGATTTCCATGGAGGGGAAGTGGTTTTCCACCTCTCATGGAAGCTTCCTTCATGATAGGACCAATCCCATGATTATAGGTATCCCAACTCCCCTTGCTCCATCTATAAAATCTTGCCCATCTCCTTTGCAAGCTAGTCTTCAGATCTCCAAGTTCCCAAGAGCCTTATGCTGCAAGAGCTTTGATTCATTCCCTTGAGGCCAAATCCAAGCAAGGAGACTATCGTCAAGATCCGAACAGAGAGGCTTGTCCCATCCCTGATAGGATTTATCGAGACATGTTCTGCTGACAACCCGCTAAAGGAGAATGCTGCGTCGGAGCTATGGTTGTATTCTTCCTTTGATTCATTAATGATAAGTGACTATTGGTTATGGTTCCACTCTTGTTCTTGATTATGATCATGAGTTATGTCCTCTTCGACTGACATATAGTTGTATATACTGGATTTTATGCTTGCGTTTGTTCTATTTCTTGCATGTGCAAGTGTGCGATCATGGAGATCATGAGGATTGTGATTTGCCAGAGCTGAGGAACAGGAGCACTACCTCTTCTACAAACGACAGCATTAGATTCCAGGTAAGCCTTCATCGCAAGTCGATTTATTTGCAATTAGGAGCCTAAAATGTAGCGTGTTTGATTGTTGCTAGACCCAATCTAGGCTAGTATGGATCGCCTCTGTCTGCAGAGGGGATTAACCTCTTCAACACTATGTATTTCTAGTTTCTGAGTTGCAGCTGCTGCCTAGCAACTTCGACAATTTTTCCATTTTGTAAATTTCAGCCAATCCTTTGGAGGATTGTTATAATATTGATTTCAGGGGTTAGAGCCTTTCTCCCCCACTTTATTTGAGCAATATGTTGTCATATATTTCTGTTTTTATGTAATATGGAGCAGTTCCTCTTATAAACTGCGTCCTCTTAGCCTGGGTTTATGCAGAAACAGCAATGATCTTTTATTTCATGTACATGTCTTGTTGAGGTTTTCATTTCCTTTCTTGAGTGGATGTTTCCTCAAGAACTTGTACTCTTTTTACTGCTATAACATCATTTTTTGGCTATCTATATCTTCTTGTCTCACAACTAATAAAATAACAATGTTGATCTATTGTATGTTCATGCATTTGTTGCAGTCCCTTCATCGGGTAGTTGTTGAGGACATCTACGTGTGGGAGATCTGTTTAACCCACATAGAAGGACTTCTTTGGAGCCTCCTATTGGATTTGGCACTTAGACACATTTTTCTAAGGAATCCAGGTCTTGGTTTCAATTCCTGTAGTAGCCATTACTGGAAAATGCATTTTCAATTCATGCCTTGCTAGCTGTTCCGAATTTGGAATATTATAGTCTTCATAATTATGTCTTAAAGAAGAAAAAAATAATTTATTTTATCATGTCTCATTTGGAGATTTAAAATAAATAAAAATTTCATTTTAAAATTATATTTTAGTGTCTCCAAGATATCCAAGTCATCCCTCCTGAAGACAAGTTGTCTTTCCCAAGGTACATGTCCCTTCACATGGCGAAACAACTATATATTCTCGCTTATCCTGAACCATTTTCAACCTATTCAGATCTTAAATATGGACAGTAAGGTGAACTATATGAGGCTAATTTGAACTACATTTTAGAGGCTAATGCAAGATGTCTAAGGCATAACATATTCGTGGTAATAAAAATTTCTCAAGCAATATTTCTCTCTGGGATATGGCATCTAAGGACAAGACTGTGATATCTTGTGATTAGACTTATTGACATAGTTTTCATAGAATTTGGAGGGTTTAATTAGAACTTTCTGAATAATTATTCTTGTTATTTTATCTGACTTTAATTTTTCTTGATGAATAAGATTCCCTAATTAATGGATTACTATATTATCCCCTTGTGTATATTACACTGGAAGTTGGCCTAAATTTTTGTGTTTCTTGTCTTTATTTGCATTTTAGTTGTATAATTTCTTGATGACTTGATTAAATTAAATAAATGATAAGTGAAAATCACATATAAAATCCAGTATTAGTTATCTTGATTAGAAATCCTAGATTGCACTTGAATTCCAAAACAATATCACATGTAGTTTTTGAAATTTTATTCAGCATCAAGTAATATATTCTTGGGAATATGAAGCAAGTGAGGAAGAAAATCAAGGACTTATCTCACAGAAACTTTGAGCTTCTCTGTAATGTTCCAAATTTTATGGAACATTAATTTTTGTTAAATAGGTTAATAAAATGGGTAGGGAACCCATTCTTTGCATCTTTAGAGAATAAAAATCCTCTAAGTATGAAAGAGGATCTTATTTAGAGTTGGATTTCACACTTCCATGTGTTAAAGGAGGTTTTTGCACACATGCTTGGCTAAGGTTGACCAAGTCAAACTGCGTTGGCATGAGTTGGAAAGCACTATGTGCGACAACGTAGGAGGGAATATTCTAGAGAAGAGGAAACCCTAATTCGAAATAGGGTCCGTGGAAGGAAAGCTCATTATATAAAAGAGGAGTAAGGCAACCATTGTGCACATCTTTGATCATTTTACATTTGTGTCTTGAAGACTTGTTGCTACCGCTTGCTATTCAACAGAGCTGCAGTGCCTTCGGGCACAAGGGAGTCTTGTTTATGAATTCCTGTCCTTCTTGAGTAGCTCATGAAGGATTGCACTCCATTCCTCATATTTAGGCATTTAGGCCAAAGCTTCAGTCATCTACATCAGCACAGTTTCTGCAGCAGAGATTGTGCAGTGTTGCTGGGTGTTCCCATGGAGGTTTCCATACACCATTCGAAGCTTGTTTTTCAATGGAGAGATGTACTATTCATTGGGAGATCAAAAAAGGTGGTTCTTGATCATATCCCACCACCTTTGGCATCAGACCAACCACTTTCCATCAGAGGCAGTGCAGTCCCTCTCTTAGACAACGTTTTCATGGGTGGATATTTGCTGTGAGGAATTAGCAGATTTTGGAGGGGAAGTCTTGGGTGAAAGGATTAGCCTTTCACTTTAGATTTTCATTAGAGAAAGGCTCTTCATCTAAAAAAGCTATTTCATCCTTCTCCATTCATTTCCAGCTCTTGAGTTGCTACTTCCCAGCAACTCTGGCATTTTTGCAAAATGCCATTTTTGTATAGATTTCAGCCAATCCTTTTAGAGGATTGATTTATTGTATTTTCAGGGGTTGAGATCATGCTCCCCCTTATTTATTTAAGATTAAATTGCTATATCATTGTATTCTCATTATTTATAGAGTAGTTTCTCTCTATAACTGCGCAGTCATTGCCTAGGGCTTTCTTTATGCAGATGCGTTTATCATGTTTTCTTATACAAATTTCTTGAGGCCTGTTATGCCTACTCGAGTGATCATTTCCTCAAGGATTTGTATTCATATTTGCTGCTATGTATTAATGTGATGGCCATATTGGATTCTATGGCATTTCATGTGTATATGATTCACTTCTATTTCCATTAGATGTATTTGTTATTGATGTAGCTGCAATGTTGGGGTTTCCCAATCTTGTTGTATTTCCCTATTGGGGATATTGTCCTTTGACTATCACTCTATAGACAGATTCTGCTAGTGGGCTAGGTAGCCTTTGGAGCTCATCCTTTGTTTAAAGGTGAAAAATCCAGTAAATGCCCCTGCAGTCTATCTCTGGAATAGATTTTCTTTGCCATTTGACAATGTTTCTGAAAAAGGAACATTACAGTGGTATCAGAGCATTGAACTGGAACAGGCTGTGAGTTCGATTTCAAAGGAGAATGATGAAGAAGATGAGACTGATCTCTTATATTTTTGGAATAAAGAAGATCCTCCTTGAGGAGGAGGAGAAGAAAAGAGGAGAAGAGGAAGGTCCATGCACTTCCTATTCTCTTGAAGACCAGCATGGAAGATGCTTGGATTTCCATATCTTAAGCAAGAACCTAGGTGACTATAAACCCCATTCTGCATCATTCAGGAGAGCTACAACGTTCTCACAGTCTATTCAACAAATGGAGGAGAGAAGGCCCTGTGGAAAAGAATAAATCAGAGGCAATGGGTTTCTATTATCTACATTTGATGGGGTTACTTCAGCTAGAGCTTGGGAGAAGAAGCTAGAGGAATTTTCATTATTGCATCTAGTGGCAGAGAAATAAGCAGTGGACATGGTAGCGCTACACATGGAGGAGAAAACCTCTATTTGGTGGTTCAAACCCTTGCTCCATTCAAGGGTGAGTTCTTTTGGAAAATTTTCTCAAGAGTTGATTCAAACCTTTGATGGAGGGAGGACAAAGGAAGAGAAGCCATTCCACCGTGGGAGGAGAATTGCACCAATGCTGCTACAACTTTGGAGGAGCAACCTTCTACATCTATGGATGAGGAAGCCATTGGAGGAAAAGCCATTGCAACCACACAAGAAGGTCCCAAGATCCACCAAGGTATGAGTAAAGTTCCACATTTTACTTTAGCAAGTAATCTTAAGACTGGTGGAATTTCATATGGAGAGGTCCAAGGATCAAATCACATGGCCACTTTAGGGCCTCATGATTGCACTGCACTGTGCAAAGGAGTTCAAGGAGGAGATGAACCCTCATCCTCATGCACTATTGATGAGTCTCATTCAGCCCTTGAGGTTGGGATGTGAACCATTGGAGGATGAAACAAACCCTGACACCTCCATGGAAAATCATGAAACAATTTGTAAACCAGAGGAAGAGACAACTGCTACATCATTGGAGGAATCAACAGCATTGTTGAACATGCGTGGAGAGGAGACATCACCTCCATCACATTTGGATCCTCATGGGTCCAACATAGTCATGGGAAAGAGGCCTTTCTTAAAGGATCTCCAAGGAGTTGCATTTCAAACTCTCATGAAATGCAAAGAGCCAGAATGGATGGTAGCCCTCATGGGAGGAGTATCAAAGGAATGAAAGAGGAAATGGCAGGATATTTGCATCATTGAGCAGCATATAGTATGGATGCATGATGTTGTTACTCCAATCATTCACTGTGTCTTCATCACATGGGTTGCATGATGGAAGTATGGGAAGGCATCAAAATACTTTGTTGCTTTGTTTGAGAGAGCAAGGGCAGAATTGCGCTCATACTTTGCATGATGTTGCAGGAAGAGGAGATGGAATTGTCTCCTTGGCCTTTGATGATAGATAGGTACTTTCACCTTGGGAGGGGCTTCTTATGTATTGTAGCATTGTGAAGGATATCTTTGACAAAGAGCATGTCAAAGAATGGAGCTTGGTATTGATGGGAGCCTATGGGTATAGGCCAACAACATTGTCTCTTTGGAGTAGTGACCTATGGATGAAGTGTGCCCAGTGAAAGTGTGGTGGATCCATAACCCACAAGTCCCAGGAACATTTCATATTTATTGCACTTGATGGATAAAGAGGAGGTGAGATGGATAAGGAAGCCATATATTACTGTGCTACATTCTTCTTGACTTGGATGCCCAAGCATGAGAAGAAGGATCTTCTTGCAACACCTAGTTCATTCATCTTCATGGGAGCATGCCAAAAAATGATGGAGGGTTCATTCATGAGTCCACACATCATCTTACTCCCAGTATATGGTAATAAATATATTTTTACATTGGCTGATTTGTATACTCTTACCATTATTTTGCAGTGCATGGCTCTACAAGAGGGCAAGCTTTTCAGATTGCTCCAAGAACAAAAATTGGGCCAACTTGTATGATGGAGGAAACCATATTTTATATGGCCTTGGGAAAGTGTTTTCTTTCATGTATGATCAGTTGATATGCTTAGCCATTTTCTATTTATTAGTAGCTATCATGAGATACATAGCTATTCATATAACACAAAACAACTTGCCATGAGATTTTCTAAAGCAGCAGTTTGGGAAAACTGCGCTGTCACTTTGGGAAAACTGTTGGTACACTCTTGCAACACATGAAACCTTCAAAATTTTCCTCATTGTATTGATGATCATGAATTCCTTTCTGATATGGATTATATTTGTACAAGAAGCATGATTATGAGAAAGGCACATGAGTTGGATGCGCCCTTGAGTGATAAAAACTCTCACATTTTCTGCAGTGCATGATCTAAAGGGAACATGAGAGGAGGCATGGCTATAGCCACATATTTGCTCATTTGTGGGGAAAGCCATGGGATTGGTAATGTTATCCATCCATTGTATGTATATGGGAAGGTGTTTGACCTTATGTTGCTGATTCAATCATCTATTCACTATTTAGTAGTAGATGTGATATTTGTGTGCAATACTTGCCATGTTATTTTCTGTAGTTGCAGTGGATGAGGTTGTATTGTGACCCTATGAGGCATTGTTGCATATTTATGTACATGGTATAACCTACAAAAACATTTCATGGGGGCATTCTATGGTGATGCTTTCCTATTCATCATAGATGACATGTCTTAGGCCAGTTGATTTTTCATTGATGGAGGAGAGATTCTTGAGGAATTACTCTTCATTTTTCTGTTTGAGGGCAATAAATTTGTAGCCCAGGATCATCACACACTCCACACTTGTCATAAGTGGGGAAGAGGATAGCATCGGGCAAGTTATGGTGCTTTCCATGATCAGATTTCAGCCCACCTTCATTTTCAGAGCTCAAGGTGGAGGGAGATTTTCCTTGAATTGCCTTGTTGGGAGGCAACTTATTTTCATGATTTATGGCTTGGGGATGAGAAATTCATATGGGGGATGATAATTCCCATTATATATCAGATCTCATGCCTCAAGGAGGCCCTTGGACAGCTCTTTGTTCCTTCATGTATGTTGCTACTACATGATAGCCATTTTGGGAATGTTCACCCCAAGGCTTGATTGCATATGTTGGGGGGACAATTTGGAGACTTGATTGCTGATATGGCATCCTTTTTCTTGAGAATATCATCACATAAGGATTCTACAGGAGGAAGGGAAGAAAGAAACTCAGTTCAACCTTGCAATTGCTTGAGGGCAAGCAATATTTGAGAGGGGAGGACTGTAATGTTCCAAATTTTATGGAACATTAATTTTCGTTAAAGAGATTAATAAAATGGGTAGGGGACCCATTCTTTGCATCTTTAGAGAAAAAAATTCCTCTAAGTATGAAAGAGGATCTTATTTGGAGTTGGATTTCACACTTCCATGTGTGAAAGGAGGTTTTTGCACACATGCTTGGCCAAGGTTGACCAAGTCAAACTGCATTGGGATGAGTTGGAAAGCACTATGTGGGACAATGTAGGAGGGAAGATTCTAGAGAAGAGGTAACCCTAATTTGAAATACTGTCCATGGAAGGAAAGCTCATTGTATAAAAGAGGATCAAGGCAGCCATTGTTCACATCTTTGATCATTTTACATTTGAGTCTTGAAGACTTGTTGCTACCTCTTATTGTTCAGTAGAGCTTCAGTGCCTTCGGGCATGAGGGAGTCCCGTTTAGGAATTCTTCTCCTTCTTTAGTAGCTCATGAAGGATTGCACTCCATTCCTCATATTCAAGCATTCAGGCCAAAGCTTCAGTCAT
Organism: Pinus albicaulis; assembly: GCA_034641835.2. NCBI lineage: Eukaryota > Viridiplantae > Streptophyta > Pinopsida > Pinales > Pinaceae > Pinus > Pinus albicaulis. The sequence continues at coordinate 31,454 of JAXQQM020065022.1, read as the reverse complement.
CTACATCAGTGCAGTTTCTGCAGCAAAGATTGTGCAGTGTTGCTGGGTGGTGCCGGGGAGGTTTCCATACACCATCCAGAGCTTTTTTTTCAGTGGAGAGATGTTATATTAATTGGGAGATCGGAAAAGGTGGTTATTGATCATATCCCACCATCTTTGGAATCAGGCCAACCACTTTCCATCAGAGGTAGCGTAGTCCCTCTCTTAGATAACGTTTTCATGGGTGGATATTTGTTGTGAGGGATTAGCAGATTTTGGAGGGGAAGTATTGTGTGAAAGGATTAGCCTTTCACTTCAGATTTTCATTGGAGAAGGGCTCTTCATCTACAATAGCTATTTAAGCCTTCTCCATTCATTTCCAGCTCTTGAGTTGCTGCTGCCCAGCAACTCCGACATTTATGCAAAATGCCATTTTTGTATAGATTTCAGCCAATCCTTTTAGAGGATTGATTTATTGTATTTTCAGGGGTTGAGATCATGCTCCCCCTTCTTTATTTCATCTTACATTGCTATATCATTGTATTCTCATTATTTATGTAGTATTTTCTCTCCATAAATGCACATTCATGGCCTAGGGCTTTCTTTATGCAGATGTGTTTCTCATGTTTTCTTATACAGATTTCTTGAGGCTTGTTATGCCTACTTGAGTGATCATTTCCTCAAGGATTTTTATTCATATTTTTTGCTATGTATTAATGCGATGGACATATTGGATTCTGTAGCATTTCATGTGTATATGATTCACTGTTATTTCCATTAGATGTATTTGTTATTGTTGTAGCTGCAATGTTGGGGTTTCCCAATCTTGTTGTATTTCCCTATTGGGGATATTTCCCTTTGAAAATCCCTCTATATACAGAGTCTGCTAGTGGGCTAGGTAGCCTCTGGAGCCCATCCTTTGTTTAAAGGTGACAAATCCAGTAAATGGCCCTGCAGTCTATCTCTGGAATAGATTTTCCTTGTCATTTGACAATGTTTCTGAAAAAGGAACATTACATTCTCTCTGGTGTACCTCTATATAGAGGAACCTAAATTTTGTGACCATCTTCATGCTAGAGGACCAGAAATCTATGGAAGGTAGTGTGTGGTAAGGACCGAAACTCTAAAATATCTCTGAGGTAGATATTCTATGTATAAAATATGGGGTTATGCTGTGTTGAGTTCCATGAGGCTTGATATTCTCCATATGTTTCACTTGATGCTTGTAGCATACAAGTTGTGAGTGCTAACTAAGTAACTTATTTCATAATGATATTCTAAAACCCTTAATGATGAGGCCTATTAAGAATTTCTAACCAAGTCAAAAGCCTCATAAATCATCTAAAGTGGACCAATAATCTTAAAATTTATCTCAGTAATGTTGAATTTCCTGAGTCCAAAAATATCAAAATAAAATTACTTTTGAGAATCTAGGAAAGCAAGGAGGGTTTGGATAAGATAATCCTAGGTTTTATGGACAAATAAGTATTATGGTACATTTCCACTAGAATAAGAAACCCTAAACCTAACAAGGAGAAAATTAAATCATGGTCAAAATGAGCATGAGAAGGTGGAAATAATGCAAAGAAGCCAAGATCAAGAGGGAGTTGACTTTCTTCTCGAAAGATAAATATTTTACATCTCTCTTGTTTGATTATTACTATTTTTGTTTAATATTAGTTAGTATCTTGTCTTTGAATTGTTCACATGGTTGAAATTATTACTCAATGGCATCCTATGAGGATTTTAGGTACATAACAGAATTTTCCAAGGATTTGACAATGGTTGGAATAAGTTAAAGAACGAACCAAAACAAAAGGAAATTCCATAATTCCTACTTGAAGGAAATTGTACTAAATGAGCCTCAAGTTCAAAGGGAGTTGACAATTTTAGGTATGCCTCAATTGTTCCAAAGAGAAGTCAAGATCTAACATGCATCATATGGTAGCATGGTAGAAATATTTGAGAAAGTTATTTGGTAAAGAGAGATGATCATGTCGATATGTTTACCTCACTCATTTCACATTTTTTAGGATCACGAGGAAGCCTCATGAAAAAGGATGGTCATATATAATTCATCCCTGGTAAATGGAAAGACTATGAAGAAACTATTTTCTTAAGAGGGCGCAATTAAAAAAAGCCATGTTTTGACCCTAGAGAAAGCTCACCTCAAATTTATGGATAATGGATTATGAGTGTGAGAGGGATAATATAGTATGGGTATACAGAAAGAATTTGTCATCTAATGAAGGGAACATAATAGTATATGTTTAATCCAAGATGTGTTTCTCAGTATGTGTTACCAACATGGTGTAGTTGGTCATAAATTTTTGAAAATTACATCTACGAACTAAGCTTGGGCTTGTGGATATTACTTCACCTATTGAGAAGGATTGTTGTTGAGATGCACATTCTCCCTATGTCTTCATGACCTTAGAGAGTGGTATGAAATTATTCTTATGGCATTATGAACTTGGCTGCATAATAGTTTGAAATATTGGATAACATAATGTACTGACATTATTCTTGTGTCATGTACTTTTACCTGATTAGGGAGGTTATCATTGTGTCAAGTACATAGAAATTAGTAGAAGAATGGTCCAGTGGCCTAACGTTATTCCGATGCCATTGTATAGTGACTTGATTAGGGTTGTAGACCCTACCTCACTTTGACCTTATTAGAAAGAAAGTTCCTATGAACAAATATATTCTCGTGTCATTGTAGAGTGAAGCCATTAGGCTTGTAATCCCTATGCCACCTTAACCTGCATAATAAAATTTTCGAGCGAATGACATTTATTCTCTCTATCATAATATAGTGACCTGATTGAGGAGGTTATCCCTATGTCACATTTCCCTCATTGGAGAAAATAGTCCTAGATGTTGTATCCTCCCCTTATCATGCTCTAGTCTCTTTCTAAAGTGATTTTATTTTCCCATATGTGAGGTATAATAACTTGGTTATAGCTACGTGGTTGATTTTGGTAATGCTATTGATGATGATGCTTAACCTAATATTGATAATCCTTCCTTTTAAAATTTTTGAACTTGAGAACATCCTGATAGTCATTATGAATACCTAGGGAATGTTGAAGTTATAACTTGGTTGGATATTCATAATTATGCCTTTAAAGAAGTCAAAAGGAATTTATTTTATCATGTCACATTTGGAAATTTAAAGAAATACAAATTTAATTATTAAAAGTATATTTTAGTGTCTCTAGTTGACCAAGTAAAGCCTCATGAAGACAACTCCTGAGGGAAGTGTCCCTTTGGATGGGGAAACAGATATATGTTGGCATCTATTCTACACAATTTTCTACCTATTAGAATCTCATCTATGGAACTTAATCAAACTGTGTAACATTACATCTAGTTACATTTAATAGGCTAACACAATCTAAGAGACCACATCTCTGTGTGATGTGGTATCTAAGGATATGAATATGGTATCTTGTGATCAGACAAAGTTGTGACAGATCTTGGAGGGATGAATTTTCCCTTGGGTGACAAGTGTACTAATCAATTTGTGTATGAATTTTATTTCTATTGTTCATTAATATTCTATAAGGAAAGGATTACTAAGTTTTCCCCTTGTGAATTTTTCCCTAGCAACTGGCCTAATTTCTAGTGTTTCTTGTCTGTATTTGTATTGTATTTGTATAATTTATTGATGACCTAATTAGATGAAGTGAATTGTAAATGAAAATCACATATAACATTCACAAGTAATTATCTTGATTATAAATTCTAGATTGCACTTGAATCTCAAGGGGCCTTTGAGGCATTTGCATAATTCCTAGAATGTCTAGAACATCTCAAGAGGTTACATTAATGAGTTGCGTCACTAATATAATTATATAAAATGATGATGGACTAAATAAATAAAGTTTGGATAGAAGAAAAAAATGATTAATTAGAGATGTTGTTGTAATTTGACACCATTATTTTACTTTAAAACCTTTTAAAGGCCTATATTTGTCTAATAGTGAAGGGGAAGCCTCAACAAATCTGACTGTGGCAAAGAATATAGGAATTACATAAATGTAATTGGGGCATAAATATGAATGTGGTAAGATGGATGAAGAACAATGACCTGGATTAAATAACATGAGAAAAGAGCACCAAGAAATGGTGTATTCTTGAGAAAAGGAATCCAATAGTAGCAATAAGAATTAGAAAATTGTGATAAAAAAACATGAAAAACAGATAAGATGTAATGCAACATGAATAATCACATTTGCATTGACCTTTGAATGCACAAAAAAATAAACAAATTGTAAGCTTCCTCAACCATATGGTGATGTGAACTAGAAACAATGCAAAAGGAAATGCAGGGGAATGCAAGACCCTAGTATTGATCCTAAAAATGTATTGTAATATATATATATATAGATATATAGATGTAGATTAGGATAAGTGAGTGGTATAGCTAAAGGGAAAATAATGTAATTGGTGTACAAAATGTTATTAATAAAAAAATAATTTTCTAGTTGCTAGATGAGGGTGACTGCTAGATGAGGGTGACTAAAATAATGGGTAATATGATTCCACAAAAAATAAACTAGAATGTGTGTAAGAGGACTCATATAGGTCAAATACAAGAAATATATAGTATTTAATTACAAATAAAATTTCACATAAACATGTTAGCCTCAATAGGTGCCAAAGTTGTTTTTAGTTGCGATGTGGAAAATTGAAAAGGTGCATATACAATCCTTTTGCTTCTTGAATTTGGGTATCATTGTCAATATCCTTCTCACCATCACTAGACTATCACCATAACCTAGGAAAAGGAATAATTCCAGCTTTGTAATGAGTGTCATAATTATAAATCCAACTTTGAGTTTGTAATAAGTGTCAAATCATAATTATGATGTCAATGTTGAAATAGAAAATAAGTTTAAATCATTGCCTTGATATTTTCCTAGGTGGTATGTGCTTGAGCTCAGAAATAGGTATGATATCCCAAGTCTCTACATAGTAGAGAAGTGGATCCATTGTTTGTATAGTTTAGCTAAAATGGGAAATAGAGTCTGTGATTGGGATAGTTGCATTAGATAAAAAAATAGTAAAAATTTAGTTGAGAGAGTACTTGTTTATCCTTGTGGACTTATAACCTTTAGAGTAAAGACTATTTATTAAAAAAATATATGGTGCAACAATACCTATAGCTAGAAGGAACGTCTCATACCGTTATTAGAGTTTTAAATTATTGGATTTTATTGTTATTAGAGTTTTAAATTATTGGATTTTATTATGTTAATTTTGCTTATAGCTTTTATATATATATATATATATATATATATATATATATATATATATACTCAGTTGTTTGCTATTATGCTCGAAGAATAGTTATGCATTTTATGTCATTTTCAGGAATTTTCTTCTCATTATGAATATAAATAAGTATTATCTGATATAAATTTATTTGCATTTGCTTGAGTATTGAAATAATAAAACAGAGTGGATGAAAAAGAAATTATATAGAGATATGATAAAGTAAACCTAGCTTTTATAAATTAAAAGTGAAATGAATTGAATCTATGCTATAATATACATATAAAAATAAACACACTATAACAGGCTAACAACTTAGTGACATATATCTCAATGACAGTAGAATAGAAAGCAATTGGTTAGATAGAATACTAGCGATATCTCCAATTAGTTGTCTCTTATTTTGATGTCTCTCATTACGAAATTGTTAATATACTAAAATAAAATAGCTGTGTATTATTACATTAATTAAACAAATCACTGATACAATTTTAATTTCTGAAAACAATATTTATTCATAATTTTCTATATAAGTATCTCATATCATTCAGTAATCTAACTAGAATATATAACAACAATAATTCAATAAACATAACAACAATAATTCAAAAAACATACAAATATAAATATGTCACAGAATTTAATAACATCCAGTTCTCCGACTCAATAGTAATTCAATTAAATCCCACATGAACACATTACCAACAGAAACAGGGTAGGGAACATTATCTTAAATTTGGTCAAATGTTCAATAACGCACGTAAATGAAACCTCAGAGACCATTGAAATGTTTCAAAGCACTCTCACATTCGTTTAGCAGTTAATCTAAACATTCAGCAATCTAAGCTGTTAATTAAAAGTTGATCCTTCCTGATGTTATGAATCGAGTCATTAATCCTTTTGAGTTGGAAAAACAGAAACAAACTTTTATAAATATTTTGCATGAGAAGTCTTCTGCTTTTGACACAAATATCCATTCATTGTTCTCTTTTTTTTCAGAAGGAAAAAACACATCTTATCATCCATAACACCTCTTATGATCCATCCATCGTTTTCTGCAATAGAAGCAATAGATAAATCCTACGATCATCATTCCAATTGGTGAAATATGGGAAGCGAATGAGAAGAATGTGAGAATAAAACAAATCTATTAAACACGCTATGAACTTTTTCTACTCAATCCATTCATAGAGAAGGAAATTAATTTATATCATAGAGAATTTTGGAGAAGGGCATTACTTATCAATTATATTCCAGACGAGCTAGGTACGTGATCTATAAACCCCCAACGTGATCTATAATTTCTTGATGACCTAATTAGATGAAGTGAATTGTAAATGAAAAAAATCACATATAACATTCACAAGTAATTATCTTGATTATAAACTCTAGATTGCACTTGAATCTCAAGGTGTCTTTGAGGCATTGGCATAGTTTCTAGAATGTCTAAAACATCTGAAGAGGTTACATCAATGAATTGGGTCACTAATAAAATTATAGAAAACGATGATGGACTAAATAAATAAAGTTTGTATAGAAGAAAAAAAATGATTAATTAGAGATGTTGTTGTAATTTGACACCATTCTTTCACTTGAAAACCATTTAAAGGCCTATATTTTTCTAATAGTGAAGGGGAAGCCTCAACAAATTTGACTGTGGCAAAGAATATAAGAATTACATAAATTTAATTGGGGCATAAATATGAATGTGAAAATATGGATGAAGAAGGGAGACTTGGATTAAATAACATGCGAAAAAAGCACCAAGAAATGGTGTATTCTTGAGAAAAGGAATCCAATAGTAGCAATAAGAATTAGAAAATGGTGATGAAAAAACGTGAAAAATAGATAAGATGTAATGCGAAATGAATAATCACATTTACATTGACTTTTGGATGCACAAAAAAATAAACAAATTGAAAGCTTCCTCAACCATATGGTGATGTGAACTAGAAACAATGCAAAAGGAAATGCAGGGGACTGCATGACCCTAGTATTGATCTTAAAAATGTATTGTAATATATATATGTGGATTAGGATAAGTGAGTGGTATAGCAAAAGGGAAAATAATGTAATTGGTGTACAAAATGTTATTAATAAAGGAATACTTTTCTAGTTGCTAGATGAGGGTGACTAAAATAATGGGTAATATGATTCCACAAAAAATAAACTAGAATGTGTGTAAGAGGACTCATATAGGTCAAATACAAGAAATATATAGTATTTAATTACAAATAAAATTTTACATAAACATATTAGCCTCAATAGGTGCCAAAGTTGTTTTTAATTGCGATGTGGAAAATTGAAAAGGTGCATATACAATCCTTTCGCTTGTTGGATTTGGGTATCATTGTCAATATCCTTCTCACCATCACTAGACTATCACCATAACCTAGGAAAAGGAATAATTCCAACTTTGTAATGAGTGTCATAAATATAAATCCAACTTTGTAATAAGTGTGAAATCATAATTATAATTTCAATGTTGAAATAGAAAATAAGTTTAAATCATTGCTTTGATATTTTCCTAGGTGGTATGTGCTTGAGCTCAGAAATAGGTATGATATCCTAAGTCTCTACATAGTAGAGAAATGGATCCATTGTTTGTCTAGTGTAGCTAAAATGGGAAATAGAGTCTGTGATTGGGATGGTTCCATTAGATAAACAAATAGTAAAAATTTAGTTGAGAGAGTATTTGTTTATCCTTGTGGACTTATAACTTCTAGAGTAAAGGAAATTTATTAAAAAATTATATGGTGCAACCATACTTATAGCTAGAAGGAACATCTCATATAGTTATTAGAGCTTTAAATTATTTGATTGTATTATGTTAATTTGCTTATAACTTATATATATATATATATATATATATATATATATATATATATATATATATATATATATATATATATATATATATATATATATATATGCTCAATAGTTGTTTGCTGTTATGTTTGAAGAATAGTTATGCATTTTATGTCATTTTCAGGAATTTTCTTGTCATTATGAATATAAATAAGCATTATCTGATATAAATTTATTTGCATTTGCTTGAGTATTGAAATAATGAGACAGAGTGGATGAAAAGGAAATCATATAGAAATATGATAAAGTAAACCTAGCTTTCATAAATTAAAAGTGCAATGAATTGAACCTATGCTATAATATACATATAAAAATAAACACACTATAGCAGGCTAACAACTTGGTGACATATATCTCAATGACAGTAGAATAGAAAGCAATTGTTTAGATAGAATACTAGAGACATCTCCAATTAGTTGTCTCTTATTTTGATGTCTCTCATTAAGAAATTGTTAATATACTAAAATAAAATAGCTGCGTATTATCACATTAATTAAACAAATCACTGATGCCATTTTAATTTCTAAAAGCCATATTTATTCATCGTTTTTCTATATAAATATCTCATATCATTCAGTAATCTAACTGGAATATATAACAACAATAATTCAATAAACATTCCGGATGCGGGTGTACGTGATAGCGCTTAATTTGCTGACAGGGAGGTGGCCGGGCACGTGGTCTACCACCACCGCCATTCCTCCGCATTCAGAGCATAAGTTAATACCGCCGGCTAACACAGTTAATGCTGCATTAATGCAGACTTCCTCGCCTCGTTTTCTCGACCACCACATTGCTATGGCGCCCATTCCGTCGATCCATTGCGTCTCTCCTCTGCGTTCTTGCTGTTCTCAGGTTGACAATGAGCCCTGTCTGCGCACCAGCACAGGGAAACGGTGTCGACTGAGCTGCTGCCTCAAGCTTTCTACTGGCATTCACGTTTCCTCTGGTCCGTTTTACAACTACCGTGGCTCTTCCTTTGATTACAGGCAGCCTCTGCATTCGTTCACCATCCCTCTCTCGTTTTTTCGCCCTGCCCTCCCTGCCAAGCTCATCATGCCTCGATTGAGACCTAGAATGACTTGCAGGCGCGGCTCCTCTCGTGGGCAAGTCATCAGGCCGCCTGTGTTTCCCTTTTCTGCCTCTTCGTCGGATACCTCTGACTCCGGCGAAGGTCGCGCTGCTGCTTCCAGAAGAGGTAGGGGTCGGGGTCGTGGACGCAGTCCCTCCACCTCTGCGGCGCAAGTCCGCCTCTCCTCCAACGCTCACTTTCATTCCGCCCGTTTCATGTACCCCTGCTCCCTCAATCATCAAGAGTTCATCGCCTCTGTTTCCATCAAGCTAAGGACCAACCCGACTGCTCAGGCTCAGCCCTCGGCCCCCTCTGGAATTGTTTAGGCTTCCGAGGACGAAATTCTGTTCTGCCCTCCAGGAGTTAGTCTGCAAAGTGTTCAGGGTGCAATTGCCTCTCAGTACGAGCTTCAGCAAGCTGGGCCCAGCGCTCCTTCAAGCAGTGACTTCACGGGCAAAGCTCCTCCTCCTCCAGCTGAAGATGATTTTAACCCGTATGCATGCCTAGTGGTGGAAGAAGCGCCCTCGCCCACCAATGAAGCTTAATGGATTTTGCTCGCCAGTTTTTGAACACAGGTATCAAGAAGGTGTTCACTCTCCTTCTTTCTTACAGTTTTTTGCAGGATTTATGTTGTCATTCTCCTTCGACATATCAACGGTTTCCCAGCTACTGTTTTCCAAGTAATGCTATACAAGTTACTGTCCCTAGGACAGTGCTCCAGTGCTTCACTAAGACTGTTTGTCATTTTTGCTTTGGGAAGTGTCTGTATTGGTCTTGTATGTTGAAAAGAGTCCTCCATTCCAGACAACATTTCAGACACAAGTATCAGCTGTTTAGAAAGGCGGACAAGGTCCTGGTCACCAATGTATTCACAGCTAGTAAACAGTTGTTGTTTTTTTATGTCAATGATCAGCAATGTAATGTAAGAATGCCACATCTCTGGGCTAGCTATTCTGAGGCCTCAGCCTCTCTGTAATATTTTTGTATCAATATAGAAGTAGACCGATTCAGAAAAATAAAAATAAATAAATAAATAAATAAATATGACAGAGAATTTAATAACATCCAGTTCTCTGACTCAACAGCATAACAATAATTCAATTAAATCCCACATGAACACTTCAATTATACCAACAGAAAAAGGGTGGGGAACATTATCTTAAATTTGGTCAAATGTTCAATAATGCACATAAATGAAACCTCACAGACCATTGACATGTTTCAAAGCGCTCTCACACTTCAATTATACCAACAGAAAAAGGGTGGGGAACATTATCTTAAATTTGGTCAAATGTTCAATAATGCACATAAATGAAACCACACAGACCATTGACATGTTTCAAAGCGCTCTCACATTCGTTTAGCAGGAAATCCAAACATTCAGCAATCTAAGCTGCTAATTAAAAGTTGATCCTTCCTGATGTTTTGAGTCGAGTCATTAAGCCTTTTGAGTTGGCAAAACAGAAACAAACTTTTATAAATATTTGCATGAGAAGTCCTCTGCTTTTGACACAAATATCCATCGATCCGTTGTTCTCTTTTTTTTTCAAAAAGGAAAAAAACACTTCTTATCATCCTTCCATCGTTTTCTGCAACAGAAGCAATAGATAAATCCTACGATCATCATTCCAATTGGTGAAATATGGGAAGCGAATGAGAAAAAATGTGAGAATAAAACAAATCTATTAAACACGCTATGAACTTTTTCTACTCAATCCATTCATAGAGAAGGAAATTAATTTATATCATAGAGAATTTTGGAGAAGGGCATTACTTATCAATTATATTCCAGACGAGCTAGGTACGTGATCTATAAACTCCCACTGTTCCTTCCAAAGTCGAAGTTTTTCACGATCACCATCGTCATACAATATGGTGTGCTTCCTGGTGTTGGGGTCATACGATTTAACCACCCCTTCATAGAACTGTCTATCCTTAGGCCACCAGACCTTTATTCTCCGTCCTATCCACTTCTCATCTTCTACGAATGCTTCGACAGTCCTCTCCATTTCAGAATTTCTCCTCGTTCTTGGAGATCTCCTGGGCAACCTGTTGGCGTTTGACGATGTCGGCACCGAAGGATTCTCCACAGAAGTTGCAACTGGCTCTGCATTACCGCTTCCTGGTGGCAATATAACCTCTGGAGACGCAGTTGTATGTTGTGTAGCATTAATCTCCTGATTTTCATGCGTGCAGATATCATAAACAATTTTGTTGTATGCATGTACACAATTGCAAATATGTTCCTGATTGGATGAAATTTTATCTCTGATATATGGTGTTAGTTTTTCAGCACAAGACGCCACGACAGCCAAGCATAACAAATGCGTAGCAGGTGAAGAATTCTCCATTTCTCTTCTCAAGTTGATGAGTAAAACAGACAAAAGTTCATCTGATATATCATCGCTTTCATCCAAAACCCCACAAATAATCGCTTTAATGGAGTCATGTACATCATTAGAATAATTATTCTGAGAAACAGCAGAAAGCAAATGTTTGACCATATCAATTACCAGGTAGTCTATGTCCAGCATAACTGTGTACAACTTGACCTCTTCAACAGTTTTAAGAATGCCAAACCTTCTTTTAAAGGAAGGACTGTTCATCTCCCCCAGCTCCTTAAAACTTCCCACAATGAGCTCAAATATTTCTTTCATCTCTTTTTTTATCGTATGGTTCGTCAGGTGCTGTTATTTTGGTGAGTTGGGCGAAGCAACTGATGACCAACAGCATTACATCTTTGTCAGGGTGCCTCATAAGATATGCACTTATGAGAGATTCCATGAAGGAAACATTGCTTTAAGAGTTGATGTGGAAGGTGTTTGTTCTACCAAGAGCAAGTTCGCCTCTACTTTCTTTAAAGCTTCAAGTAGTTCGGCCTGCGATGTCGGTGGATTTTCGAGGCTCCGGAGCCGCTTCCCTGCTTCAAGCAATTCGTCATTTTCCATTTTTTCTTTAAAAACTTCTTGAACAGCAGGGGAGAAGAATCAATGTAGCAGAGAGAATACAAAGAGTATTGACAAGAGGGTATTTAGAATGGTTGGCCACTATCGAGAATACGAAGAGTTTAATATGAATGTATTTTCACTGATAATACGAAGAGTTTAATATGAATGTATTTTCGCTGATATATAATTATAATTATAATTATAATTTCTATTTATTTATTTTTGGATCCAAACTCAGTTTTACGCGGATTTCTAATGAACCGGATTTCTGGCGGCTTTTAAAAGACGAACTATATATATATAAACATTTATTATTCCTTTACTTCTTATTTTTATAATTTTGAAAATATAAAAGTGTTTTAGAATTTCCATGAACTATATATATAAACATTTATTATTCCTTTACTTCATGAGTAGACTCGTTGCCCATCAGGATCCACTTGTAAGTTATTCATAAAATAACATATGAGATAGGTATTTTTTTAATTAATTTTGTTTATTTTTTTTAATGGTTTAAAGTGTATTTTCTTTTAAGTATATATGTATTGAAAAATTAGTGAGGCATTCTGTTAATAGTAGAACTTAAATTTATACTTTTAATCCAAATATTAAAATTGGTTGAAAAAATATATAATTAAAATAATTAAAATAAAAAAAATTAGAGATTTTAGTTATTATTACGATTTTTTATTTATTTTTTAAATAATAATTGAAGATTGGTAATTAACTATGAATACTAAATGTCAATAAGATAATTTTAATTGAAAAAATTAAAGAAAATTAATATGGAACTTACAAAATGGAAGAGATGTTTTAATGTCTTTTTCATCTCCTTTCCTATTAAACATTTTCACTTTATCAAATTACATAAAAATAAAACAAATATAAAAGATTAAGTATTTTTTATACTCAAATTTTGACACTCCATGGTTTTTCTAAGGCTATTATTATCTAATTTTTCCTATTTAAAGACATAAAATTCCAATGAATTTTACCCTTTTTTTTTCCTTACCATCTCCTAAAAAACTCAATGTTTCTTTTCATCTACTTAATTAATTTAACTAACTTAATTTGTTTTTTGTTATTGTAATGAATGATATTTCTCATAGAAGTTTAAGTAAAAATGTAGTTTTCTTAAATTTAATGTTCACCATATAAGTGAAAATTTTTATTCAAAGTTAAATTTACCTAATATATTGTTTTACTTCAAATGACATATAAACTTATGGGCCATGTGAAAGACCTAGTATAGAGAGTTAAATAAATAAATATATTTATTTTTTTATTTTTTAAATAAATAATATTAGTTATATTTAGCAATAAAATAAAAATGCTCTTGTAAACTGTGTAAATGATCTTGCCAATGTTGTGGCATATGTTTCTTTAGGAAAAATGAATTCTATGGAATGTAATCAGTTGGAATTTACATTCAGTAAGTTTATTTTTTAGAGAAAATAATGAACCACTTTAGTTTTTTAAAGCTAAGATGGTTAATTAGCAGCTTAGAAATAGTCCTTAAGTCAAGACAAAAATAAAATAAAAAATAAAAACAAAAGACCAAAAAGGTAGAGCAATTCCTCGGCTAAGTCCCCCTTATAAATAAATTCTCCTTTGAGTGTATATATATATATAACACTAAAAGTCAAGAACTAGTGTTACCGAAATCAATATTCATCTTTCGTAACATTACACAACTACACCTAAATCATTTATTAAGTTTTATACTTCTACAACAATAATGACGATGGATAAGTATGAAAAACTCGGAGTGTAGCATTGGGCAGTAAGGTTTATTATAAGAAAGTTCTGAGCGCTAAATGAAGGGATGTAAATAATATATAACATTGAATGAATTCTAAAAAAGATACGCCTAGAGTTATGTGCTAGAAATGGACTAGGAATAACTAAAGATGAAAGTATACACAGAAACTATCATAATGAATGTCTTGGTGAAAGATACAACAAATCATAACTCGAAAATATTTAGTAAAAACAATAGACGAATAATACAACATATAAGAACCGCTTGCTTAAATTTCAGACATTTAATAACAAAGACCTTTTCCAATTTACATAATACATTATAATAGTTCCACAACATGTCCTTAACAACTTACCAATGAATAATTGTGGATATCAGTTATTCAATCCACCCAAACTAGTTAAAACAAATACTAATTTACAATAACCACAAAATCTTTGGTCTGGATTATTAATCATGGAAGTTAATCCTCGACATAAGGGTTGAAACCCCAAGTACAAAAAAAATGTAAGGCCCCCACCACAACAAAGAATAATTATAGAAATTGTGGACGCTAGTTGATTCCTGAAACCCTTATACGACTTACATTAGCAAGTGGACATGTAAATAAGGAGAAGAAAGAATTATAAAAAACCTAGAAAATGTAATGGATAATGAAATCTAGAATACGTGTTCTTATGCATACCTGTATAAAATTGCCCAAGAGAAGGTATTACAAATATTTACAGCGAAATAATGAAAGAAGAACAATAAAAAAAACTGGAACTATGTTCTTCAGCTTGTTCTAGAGAATTCCTACACAAGAATTCCTATCGAACACAAAGGTTAACATATATTAACCCTATGTCCGAGGAGAATCCCTAAATATTGATGTAAATAGAAATTAACTGTAAATAAATCTGGCCTCACTCTAGCCAAAGGTGTTAACAAAATAGACATGTGTGCTCCCAACAAAGAAGTGGGGATTAAAAAAAACCCTACTGACACAACTGTGGAGTCGACTGGGAAGCAAAGACACCCATAGAATGAGTAAAACAATCCTAACGAAGATAAAAATGAATATTAGTTCTTTATGAACTAGATTATGAGAGAAATTTTAAATGAGTGCTTAAGCTTACTATTGTTGATAAGACATCGAAATCGCTGAAGATGAGGAACTATGCCATGGAGGCATGGAAATTAGTAAATCTTGAGTTTGGACTTGAAAATTCCCTAAAGAGAGAGGAAAATACCTATTCTTGTTGGCACTAACAAAACATAGCAATAAAGCTAGTTAATCATATGTCCTTCACAATTTGCAAAAAAAATTATAGTTAGTTTGTAAACTTGGAAGAAACCATTGAAGGATGATGAAAATTTCATAAGAAAACTCAAACCCTTAATTTTCATAGTCTTACCATATTGGAACAACGGATTTATTGTGTTGAAAAGGTATAACAATGGTTAAGCATTAAGGACAATGCTTGATTCTATGAATTAGGGTTACATA
This sequence comes from Pinus albicaulis, assembly GCA_034641835.2. Lineage (NCBI taxonomy): Eukaryota > Viridiplantae > Streptophyta > Pinopsida > Pinales > Pinaceae > Pinus > Pinus albicaulis. Next base: position 16,053 of record JAXQQM020065022.1, on the reverse strand, counting down.
GACTCGCTAAACAAAGGAGAGGAGGAGAATGAGCTTGGAACGGGTGTGACTTAGGAGGGCTATGTACCATAACCAACCTCGAAGGATCTCGACCCTTGATCACAACCATAATCTCGGTGTGCTATTAATTAGTTAATAGGTGAGTTCGCTATATATATATATATATATATATATATATATATATATATATATATATATATAAACCATGAAGTCCATTAATACAATCATGGAAATACTTTCAACATTACAAGAACATTAGAAAGTTAGCATGAGTAAAATATTTTGTACATAGGTGTTATCACCATTATGCATAGAGTAAAATGTTTATTATCTATGTGTGTGTGCCAACTATGCAAATAAAAACATTCAATAATAGTTGAACATTTCAAATAATCCCAAATAAGAGGTTGTAGGAAGAGGTTAAAGTGTGATTAATAAAGGGGAATTTATTAATCTTTAAATTAGTTCTAACTAAATCAGGGAATCATATAATAAATGAGGTGTGGTTGAAAAGAAAATGGATATAGATAGGGAGTTTTTTATAAGGGGTATCGGTGCTAAAGAGTTCAACACTTTGGCTCGTTTAAGGGAAAATAGTAACAAATCTGTATTATAGTAAATAAGAATTAGAAATATGGTTAGAAATATGACATTTCCACCTATAGCATCAAATGTTGCACCCTTACCTAAATCAAATATTGAGATATGTGTATAGCTAGGTAATTAAATTCCATCAATATCAACTATGTTTTTTTAAAACAATACATAATTAAGGATGAAAATCATGAACTAAAAGTTCCGAGTGAACCATACATGAGAAATTGAATAAATTTCTACATAACTATAAATCCAAGGCAACGCAAAGTGAAAGACCTGTCATGAGTACCTTGAAATAAATTTGTTTATGCAATTTTGGTTATCAAATGCTAATTGTTGAGATGCCTTTAACTATAAAAACTCACTTGTTGGGAACCTAGGAGAGGAAACAACTATCTAGATGACCTAGCTATTAACACATGTTAGTTAGTAAATCACATCCCCTAAGCGTACGCACAGATCAATAGAGAGAAGTTTATGATCTTTAGGGATGGGGAATAATATGGGTAAATAATCCCGAGAGACATATACGTGTGAAAATGAAATAAAATATCAAGTCCTATACTTTGTTAAACAATTATAAAATATCGGATGGCTATGTTAAGATAGAATGTAGGGTGTTGTATATGAAATCACCCTTAAAAGTTTAGGTTTATTTGCATTATTATTACCTATTTCTAGTTGAAAAATCCTTTTATTTATTGGAAAAATCATTTACTCCTACATAATATACAAGATCAACACTAATAAACATGTTTTAAATTAAAAATCTAGTTTGTATTTTCCAATAAGAAGATAGGTAAAAAAAGGTAAATATAAGATTGGTGCAAAAGTAAGAAATATTTAATTGTTACATATTTTCAATCACTTTATTAGTGCAAACGACCTCCTTGGTTAACCAAGACCCTTTCTCGGGGATTGAATAAAGGAAATAATGAATAGTAAAAATAAACTTCTGAATATTAATGAAAGAGTAATCTAATTCATGTAATGGGACCAAGCTAAAAAGGAGGAATGTTATAGAAAAAAAATAACCATAATAAGTTCATTGTATGTTTGAAATAATCATTTTTACCAAACTAAACATTATAAAATGACGTGGCAGACATCTACAATGGCAAAAATAAAGATAAAACCTATATGTGAGAAATATAACTTAGATATAATAAGTCCAATACATTAATAACTAGCTAGTACAAGTAAGTTTATATTTCATGAAGGATAAGGTATTTAATAAGACTTCTCACTAAAAATCCTCTTCAAGAAGGGAGTCGGAAAAAAAAAGGCTCTTTAAACAGTGGAATAAATGGCATAAAATATTAGCATAAAAGATTACAAAAATAAAATAATTGATAATTGTTTCTTGTTTAAAAACTAGTGAAATAAAGGTAAGAGGTGATAAACTATCATAATAATCCGTGATGGAAGGAGACTAATCTCACAAATAGTGAGGTGAGGAGATGAAGTTGAGACTTTTAAGTTGGAAGTAACATAATAATAGTATTTGGGTTACTTCAAGACATCACAAAAACATGGAAGAACATCGGAACAATGCCACTAATCCTCATAAAAGATATCAAATTTATAACAAATTTAGTAAGTATAGAACTAACAATATTAGAGTCAATTATAGAATATGGAAATTTACCAAGAAGAAAATGAGATGAGTCCCTAAATATAAAAAGGAATCTAGACAAATTTTGAACTTCTTGTACTTGATGTATGTAGGGGGTCTCAATATTTTTGTGAGTAAGAGACTCGTAACACTAAATCATGGATTTATTTGCTAAAATTTGGTCTAATTTATAACCACCTTAGGATTGGAAATGTTGGGTTTGGTTGAAATCAAGAAGAAAAGATAAATTTGATTAACTGAAATTAGTGCTAATTGTAACTCCAATATCTAAAGATTTGGTTTTAGTTGATACAATAGAATAAATAGAAAAATATGCATGCTAAATTCCATTGGATATATATATACATTAAAAAAAAATAAAAAAAATTTAAGGTTGAATATACAACAATAAACTACGAAGGGTAACTCTTAACCTAGTCCTTCTAGATGTGATGTTTTTTTTTAATTTGGAGAAAGTCATAAGGTGAAAAAAAAGGAAACATATATATATATGTGTGTGTGTGTGTGTGTGTGTGTGTGTGTGTGTGTGTGTGTGTGCACTTTGGGATCCTACGAGTCTATCGTATCGGATCGCGACAACGGGGTCTTTAGCACATTTTAGTCCGACCTTTAGTCAATGTTGGACACCAAGCTCACCAAGTGCACAGATTTCCATCCCCAAATTAATGGCCGGATAGAGGTCGTCAAAAAGGATGATTGTACACATTCTCGCATATGTACAATTCAAAGTGTCCACGCACATGCGATGAGAGCCTCCCCTATGTATAACAAATTTATAATCACGCTCTCCACGAAGCTCACCGGCTACAACCCCTTTCGGGTGGTCTTGGGATTCCGACCACTATGTCACATTGACATAGCCATGCCATTTGCGGCTAGTCGAGCCGATTCGGCTCATGTCCGGTCCGAAGTTGAGAAAGCGAACAGCTTCATCGAGCTCGTTGAGCACATCCGCCAACAAGTTCATGACATATTGGATAGAGCCAATGCTAAGTACAAGAAATGACATGACCAACATTGGGTACCACACAAATTTGAAGTGGGCGAGAAAGTGTGGCTACATTTGCGAAGGAGCGCCTCATTGGACCCCACCGCAAGCTTCGCCCGCTCCGATATGGGCCATACACCATCGGCAAGGGCCGTAGGGGACAATTCCTTCAAGCTTAGTATTCCACCATTCCTTGGTCGCAACCAAGTATTCAATGTCGACCACCTTCATCCCTACTTCCCACCTCTACCGGACACCTTTGACATTGCGGAACAACTCACAACAATAGAGTTAAACCCGGATCGCATGGAACAGGAACACCACATATTGTATCATGGACATGTTGAATCAAAACACTTGCCAACATAAAGATCCAATTGTGTCGGGTTGTCGAATCAGACGACTCGCTACTGCAGAAGCAAGTGGTTCACCGAGACCAAGTTCTTGAAGTTTCCTCATCTCATGGAGGAACTCCAATGCAATGGGGACCATTGCTTCCTAAGGGGGAGGAATGATCCGGGTTGATATTTGTGGCCACCCACCTATTCCATTTGGGTCCTCACCATTGTCTCTTTCAGTCTTTCAATTTCGGTACAACTTACTATTTTTGGAAGTTTGTCGGGTCTTGAACTTCCAAAGCCGTTTTGAGGCCCTATATGAAGTTTTTTGGGAAAACCAAAAGCGGAATAAAAAGTTGTAGTCCTCAGATAGATCTTTCTAATGAGGTATGGTGCATGTCAAACAAAGATCATATGCCAAAGTAACGTCCCCGAGAAGTTGAAACACCAATTTACCTAAACGGGGCCCATAGTTTTGGTGCTTCATCTCCTACAGTTAGGGTTTTGGATGTTTAGGTTTTTCCATTGTTTCTAAATAATAAATAGGCCCTTGAGCCTCATTGTAACTCAGTTCATAGGCCTGTAGCCGCCACATCTCTTCTCAGAGATAAGCTACCAGTGCCCTAGCTTGTTTATTTCTATTCTGTGTGTAAGCAAATTTATGTTCTTTGATATTAAGGAAATGAAGTGTTATTTCCACTGCATATTTGAATTTATGGTTACATGTGTATTATGTTGCATTCCTGCATAAATATATATCAACATGTATATGCCACCACATTTAAAAATAACCACCTGCGCACAACACCATATGTACAACATGTACACAACATGATATGCACGCATCACCACATGTACAATTATGCACACAACACCATATGTACATAGCACCATATTTACAACACTCACACAACACCATATGTACATACCACTGCATATACAACATGTACATAGCACCGTACATACACAACACCACATATCCAACATGTGAAAAAAACCATATGCATTAAACACCGCATATCCAACATGTGCACGATATGATAAGTACGCAACACCGGATACCCAACATGTACATAAAGCCATCTATACCTAGCACTGCATATGAAATACACACTCAACACCATATATAAAAAAAACATACAACATCATATGTACACAATACTACATATGTTACATGTACACATCACCACAAGTACAATCAATTAATATAAAACATGTGCAAATATACACAACAGTAGCATTGAACATAAATAGACCAGACACAGACTCCATAAAGAAACCCTACTTCCAGTGTCTCTCTACTATCCATGCTTATCCTAGCATGTCACAGGTCACACTACCTTCACTTTGCTGATGTACCCTTCAGCATTATGTCATAGATTTATCAGAGTTACTCTTCCACTTGATTCATTATAAGACCAAGAACTTCTTCATGTCATTCGCCTACATAAGAAATCACTCCTCCACAAGAATGACCCTTGGAAACCTTGTTAGACAATGAAATAGATACATAGATACATACATATATAATCATTAGGGTAAAACAATCATCATCTTGTGAGACAACGACATACATACATGCATATATACATATAAACATTAGCATTAAACAATCATTATCCATGATGACCCTATCAGACACATTATATATATATATATATATATATAAACCAACATAATCATGATCACAACATAATTACTAGATATCATGGGCTCAAGGTTAAGAAAAATTCATTTATTTGTGCACACCATGCACAACATTGAGAAAAACTATTCCCAAAATAAGGCATATGACACCTCAAATCCATTTACTTTCCCTTTCTGGTTACCTTTCTCATATCTATACTACCACCATCCATTTAACCTAATGGACTGACTAGTCAGTTGTCATAGTCTTACCCTCTGTTACACTTCCTCATGCAAAAGATTCATGCTTCTCTTACATTACATGTTGGGTGTTAGCCACCTATAAAATTTGTTATACCAAAAGGTGGCTAAATCATTTTTGAGCCTTCAAGAAACAAGTTTTATTGCTAAATTTTTTTATCTCTTGAAGACTCTTGAAGACCTCATGCCTCTATCCAAATCTTCACTGCTGTTCCCATTTTATACTCAGAAATTTTGCTGTTTCCATAAGTGAAAATACTGCTCCAAAGGCCATTTTCATCCTCCTTCCACTTCCAAAACTAACCTCATTTTTACCCCTTCATTCTCCATAAAAATCCTTCATTTTCATATTTTTCTCCTTTCCCCTCCATCAAAATCCCTTTGATAAGGTTTGAGACTCCTTCTTTGCCTTATCGAAACCCTCAAAACCCTTGAAAAACATTGAAAACTTCATGAAAAATACATATTTTTGTATAAAGACTTAAGCCCCTTTGGGATAAATCCAAACCACTTCCCCTCCATACGCCTTGGTGTTGGAACCAAGTGCTAACCCCTCACAGCGCTTATCGCATCGCAAAAATCCAAGTGCACAAGTCTTTTTGCCATTACAAAAACTCCGATGCGATTAAGTCCCATATATATCCCCCGCCCCCACCACTTTTCATTCCATATAGCCTACACCCAGGACCAAGAGTTTAAGTCCTGAGGCACCTATCACATCGGAGTTTTTCTTTGGGTGCATGTTAATGTTTTCCCCACCTCCGATTGCAATGGCCCGATCGCGCAGTATCGCATCGGCGTTTCCAAAGAAGCGCATTTCGCATTGTTTTTGCCACTCCGATCGGTGATCTGAGTAAGTTCTCTGCCATTGGATCACCCGCAGGACCAGAACCAACGAAGCCCTTATTCCACACCCTCGCGAAGCCTTCTCCCAATCGTGACCACCCTCCGGGATTCTTTCTTCACGTCGATCTGATGCGGATCGACGGTCCATATAATCACATCGGAGATTTTCCATTGTCGCTTTTTAAGGTTTTATTCCCAAACTCTGATTACCGATCTCCCGATTCACCCCCTGCCATTGATCTAATCCTCAGATCAATGGCTCTCAATTAATCGCATCAAAGCTTTCATTGGGTGTGATTTATTTGCTTTTGCCCCCCCCCTCCACAGACGACCCCCCAACGTCTTCTCCTTCATTGATCTCGTTGTCTTTGATCTGGTCAGCAGCACGACCATTCGAAAACCCCGAATTCCATTTCAATGTTTTTCCTCCGCCAAAGGATATTATTACCTATTTCCTTTGTATTTATTCACATTATGCACTTGTATTATTATAAAGTGACTCATTCACTTTGTATATTCGCAACTAATCTCGACTGTTGATCTATCCAAGATCAACGGATATGACTTAAAAACTCTCCATTGTTTCATCAATCGCCTCCATTTCACCTCTACACGCAATCTACTCTGTTGGATGATGTCATCCAACGACCACGCTTCTTCCCACACCCTCTGAAGCAGTTTACCTTAAATAACGTAGGATTTCTTAATTATTTTCGTGTTTTTCAGGTGATTAATGGTTTTGTCCATTATAATGAAGGAAAAGCCGAAGGCTGGGAATGATGATTCTCATGCCTTCGATTCATAAAAGGAAACCATCCGCAAGGTTCAAACTCCACCTCTCATCGATGCTTCATGGACATTGATGCCTTGTGAGCCCTGCACGGCCCTGCACATCAACAAGACACCATATTATTTGATCAAATTAAAGAGTATTTTTGTCGAAGAAGAAATGCACCAGAACAGAAGATTGAAGACAAATTTGTGAGGATTATGGCTAAGATTGATTATCAGAAGCCTAATCCTCCAAATTAATGTTTATTAGATAGAAAGGCCTCCAATACCGCATCTAAGGCAAATTAAATCCTATCAGCTACCACAAAGCCACCTGTGCCTCAAAGAATTCAAATAGAGGCCGAAGTTATTGATCAAACAAAGATATTTTCCTCAGTGCAGCCAAAGATTTAATTATGCTAAGGGAACTTAATGCAAAAAATATCAGCAGAGTTATTACATCCTGAAACAGAGCCTAAAAGTCAATAAAATCTCTCACCAGGCTTTAATCTTAAATTGTAAAACATTTAATACAGAGGACACGTATGTAAGCTTCTTCATCGAGCCCCTCGAAGGCTGAGAAGTCATTAGTCTGTATTAATTACCCTGGGAGATCTTTTATCAGATCTCACCTCCTTATTCTTCTATAAATACTTCTGTAGAAGATGAGAAATTGTTGGTTGTTGGTTGGTTGGTTGATCATTAGTTGTAATACTGAAACTCTCTAAAATAATACATAGTTTGTTGAAGTTGAAGAAGAAATTGAACTCTGGAAGCCTTGACAGATACAGCTAGCCACAAGTCTTGGGGGTAGCTTCAATAATTGGATATATTGTTGAGCTGCTGTGTGAGGCATTTGAATCATTTGTTTCAGTCTTGTTTTGGTCTGTAGCTGAATGTAGAATAAAATAAATGGCAATACTTTAGTAATTTCTGACTGTGTTAATTTTCAAATGTTATGTTTTCTTCATTGAGGTATTTTAGAGTCTTTAATCACTCTCTTTAGTCCTCATGCTTGTTTATTTCTATGATAGTTTGAATAAGTTGGTTTCAGTATGATTTATGGTTTTCCCTGCTTGTTTGCTGCCACTTAAAGGCTGTTATTGAAGTCCCCCTTTGAAGTATTTATGTTTATAGTGAGCCAAGGAGGTCTGTTCTAATCTTGCCCTTTGTCCTTGCTTAAACAGTTGTCTTAAAGGTCTTTATAGTTGTGATCATAAATGTGTTAGGTGCTCCCTCTTCTATGACTGCAATTGTCAGTGAATCTTTTATGTTTTCTAAGTCATTTGAAATAAAATATTTGAGGAAATAGGGTGTTCCCCGAATCTTAGATTTCATTTTAAAAGTTGTTTTGAAATAATTATTTTCTTAAAGGTGTGATTTGTAGAATTCATGGCTAGCCCTGTCTATCAAATAGCTCTTTATTGTTCAAATTGTGTTTTCAAATTCCTGTTGTTGAGAATTAAAATTCTCTTTCCAAATCATTGATGTCCATCTCATTCCAAAAACCAAAGGATCATGTGGCCAAGTTATATTTGCCCTCTGATATCTCATATCCATTGATAAGTTTTTCATGACCTCTTTTTGACTCCATTTCCCAATGAAGCTACTACTTCCTCTTTCTACCTACCTTTCCTAGGCCTTTCATATTCTGCTGTGTCAATTCAAACAAACAAACAAATAAACACCTACACTTAATAACTAGTCTAAAACCAATACTCTAAGCACACAAGAAAAACCTTTGCAAACAAAAATTTGAGAGATCCCTCTCTGAGAACAGGAGGACTAGATCCTGTAACTCTAAATATTGGTTCTGATGTTGCCTTGTCTTTTGATTTGCCAAACTATCAAAACACGGGACACCAACATAATGGCGATCACGATAATCATTCCAGTTATCGACACCTAAGTACCCCTTAGGAACTTAAATCCCTTTTTTTCAAGAATATCCAAAGATTGACAGCCAACCTCGAACGCGACCAACATAATGGCGATCACGGTGGGACTCAAGTAAAATCTTTAAAATTAAATACTCCCTGTCTAGTATAACATACGTAACCTTATTCAAGCACTACCAAGCATAACGATAATCATGATAGGACTTTTTTGAATCAGTGACAAACTAAGTAACCCTTAGGATTCTCATAGAATCTTATCAAACCTTGAAGGAATCAGTTACCAAGCCATAAAAGTGAACTTTGTATGATTAAACACCTTAGCTAAGTGTTAAATCAGATTTAGGACACTCTCTTAACCTATAAGACTGAAATAACTCAGAAAAACCCAAAACATTTCAGTTTGGCTTCATAATAAACTTAGTGGTGGACCATAAAACCTTTTACCTCCAAAGGAGCTAAAAGTTTCCACCTGGTGACTCCACAATCCTAAACATACCTTAAGACTCCACGGGGAAGACCCATAATCTTTGTAACATCATAAAAACTCAGTTATAAGGCTCTAGGATTAAATTTTTCTACTTAAAAGATCAAGCATTCTTTAAATATTGTCATATTTGGTTAAACTGTTCCTTTAGCCAAGTTCGAAAAACATAGCATAGTGGCTCCTAGAAAGATTCATACTAGAGCCTTCCCTGACCCAAACCCACCAGAAATAGTTGAAAACCCTAAAAGTATACTTAGGGAGTCTCCTAATATTAAATTTTCAACTATTTTCATATCACCCTTGAGAGCTAATTCAGTTCCTGAAAATCTTGCAGCTCTACACCAATCACAAGTCGACTTAAGAAATCCTTTTAGAACTAGGCCGCTTGATGATATAATTCAGATAGACTCTGAGTCTTCACTTTTATCCCAAGAACATAGTGAAACTCCTGGTAGTAGAGAAACCACACCATCCGATCTTAGAGAAACCACACCACCTGATTTACATTTCCTTCTCAATTTAGGTGTCTCTCATCCAAGATCAGCTCAACAATCTATCCCCGTTACATCCACATCTGTCCATCCAACATCCACTATCCAAATCACTTCATTGCAGCCCACTTTCCCTTTCGCAAATTCACCCCTTGTAAATCCACCTTTATTTGCAGCCATGGCAACATGGTATGCCCCATTAGTGTTACCACAACCTATGCTTCCCTTACCAAATTATTACCAATCCAAAATCCCTCATTTCACTAGAAAAGAGTCTACAACAGCTCAACATCATGTAGATAGGATGGAAAATGCATTCGATTACATGGAGATAGAAGAAGAAACTGTGAAGATGAATATCTTCGCCCAAAGTTTAGGAGGAGATGTAAAGAAATGGTTTAAAAACTTACCTCCTAACAGCATAAATGATCTCCCTGCCTTGCATCAAACATTCATCAACAAATGGGAACTCAAAAAGAACCCTCTCCAAATACTAGCAGAATATAGCAGCCTCAAGAGAAATCAAGGGGAGAGTGTTCATGAGTACTCCACTAGGTTCAATAGCATTTACAATGCTCTTCCACCTCACATGAAACCTCCTCAAGGCATGGCCTTGGTAAGGTATCCCGAAGGCCTTGATGCTGAAATGACTTATCAGTTAAGGGAGAGAGATTACTTAACCTTAGAAGACATGCAGAAAGGAGCTGTGAGTGTAGAAGCAAACATAATTGAGAAAATAAATAGGTTGAGATTAGAGAAGAGGGTAACTTATAAAGATGACCTACTACCCTCATCCTCAACTTCTGACACAAAAATTGACAACCTAGTGAAGGTGATGGAGAGGATGCTTGAAAAGATAAATTTGAATGAGAGAGTGCCACCAAGAGAACCTAAAAATAACCAAAACAGAAATAGAAATCAGAATTATAGAAGAGAAAACAATCAAGATAAGCAAAAGGAAAGCGACCAATAGATTAGACCTCCCTTCCAACAGAACTATGTAGATCAATATGAGGAAGATAGGGATTTGGAAAGGTTGGGAGAATCTCATGTAAACCTGATTGGATTAGACAATGGAGATGATGTTTTCCTCACTGAGAAAGAACAAGGTTTTTTCTCTTATGATCAAAATACAAACACCTATGAAGATTTTGATGACTATAGATTGGGTTTTGAAAATGCAATCATGGAAGTGCATAAAAAATATGATCTTAGGAGCAAGGGGAACATAGATAATTCAAAGGATAAGAACACTAATATTGCTATCAAGAAAAACATAGAAACTCAGTCCAAAAAGACAGTAAAAAAAACCAACATTTTGACCAAGAAACCAGACATAAACAAAGAAAAAAGTGTCCAGCCGAATGTTGAGCAAAGTACCCCTAGCACTTCAGCTAGTGGTCCTAACAAAACTGCCCCAATTACCAGTCCAAACAAGGTTCAGCAAATCAAAATTGCCGAAAAGAATTCAATTGAAAAGACAGATGTAAATATGAACAAGTCAATTGTTCCTTTCAGCCTTGAGGGAGAGATTGCTAAGATAAAAATTACCATTCCCCTAGCTGAACTAGTAACCCAAGAAGTGTACAAAAACCAAGTTTTGAAAGCTTTGAACTTAGGAAGTGATAATGACACCTTGAACTTGACAGATGACAAGCCTGAGTTGTTGTTTGGTCCAAAAGTTGAAGGAAAATACCAAGAAGGAGCCGTCCCTCCCTTCTATGTTAGTTTTAACATACATGAGAAAATCTTACATAATGCCATGTTAGATTCTGGAGCTTCACACAATCTAATGCCCAAGGTAGTGATGGAAAGCTTAGGCTTAGAAATTACTAAACCATACAAATATTTGTATTCCTTTGACTCAAGTAGAGTCAAATGTTTGGGTTTAATCAAAGATTTGTGTGTTAACTTATCCCAAATCCCTGCTAAGAGTTTAGTCATGGACATAGTTGTAGCTGACATTCCCCTTAAGTATGGCATGCTCTTATCAAGATCATGGGGAGCCAAACTTCAGGGAAGCCTTCAAATGGACATGTCTTATGCCACCATCCCTGTTTTCAACCAAAACAGAAGAATATACAGGGAATCTCACATGAAGTACATGGTGAGCAACATAGACAAACCAAACAACTCTCCAATCTATTCTATTCAATCAAGTTTAGATTCCTTTATCTTATGTAACGAAGATGAAATCACTCAACAAGATAAGGAAAACATAGACCCAATCAGTTCACCAGAACAATCAAATCTTCCCTCGAATCAAATTCAAAACATTGATAATCAACAGCAACAAGAAAATGAAAATGAGTCAAATATACTTTGGACAATAAACTTTGATGGATCCTGTAATAAAAAAAGTGCAGGGGCAGGTGTTTGGATTCAAAATACGAATCAGAGTTTTTCATATAAATTAGATTTCCCATGCACTAACAATATTGCTGAGTATGAAGCACTTCTCCTAGGCTTACAATTGCTTAAACAATTAGAAGCCCAAAAGATATCAATCTTAGGAGATTCTGAACTTATCATAAGACAAATCAAAGGAGAATACTCAGCTAGAAATAGAAGACTTAGGGAATATCGGAACGTTGCCCTTGATCTATTGAAAACCTTTTAAAATTATGAACTTATTTTCATCCCTAGAGCACTAAATCATCTAGCAAATGAACTCGATTTCAATGCCAGCAATTGCCAAATACCTGAAATAAATGAACAACTCAGTGTGAAGGTAAAACACAGGCCTGCTGTGCCTGATAACGAAGATCACTGGCAAGTGTTTGATTCTGACAAACACATAGATGATTTCTTGAAATCAGAAAATGATTTCAGCATACCAATATCAATCCAAATGCTAAGGAAAATTGCTCAGATATTGAAAAATCCTTAAGTTGAAATGACATATTCACTGAATATAAATCATTATGAGAATCTTGAAGAGATAATTGACAAATACAAAGAACAAGAAGACTTGGAAGTTTTACAATGCTAAAAAAATGATAAAATTCCAAGAGGTCTCGCACTTTAGAACATCAATTTTATTTTAACGATGTAGCCAAAGAACCGAGAAAGGACCCTGGAACGAATGTAGGAAGAGAATAACATAGGCGCTTTTCATGAAACCCAAGATGATCAAACTATCCAAAGACTTCTCCCAAAATCTCTACATAAAATTGCAATACATAGAGTTGTTCAAAGAGTTTTTTTCTTTGGGATACAAAGATATTCATAATCGTATGATATCAAAGATCATCCAAGATAAAATCCCTTTGAAGGAAAATCAAAAGCCTTTTAAACAAAAACTAAGGAGAATAAATCCTCTCTTACTACCTTTAGTTAAGGCATAAATTAAAAAAATGCATGATGCTGGAATCATTGTACCCATTAGATTTTCAGAGTGGATATCAAACTTAGTTTCCGTTAGAAAGAAAAAAGGGGAAATTAGGCTCTGTATTGACTTCATAAATTTAAATAGAGCCTCTTTAAAATACAAATACCCCTTACCCAAGATGGACCATATACTTCTGTTAGCACCTGAAATGGACCTCAGGCTGAAAAAGGAAAATCGGGGCAACAACTAAACCACGCTCAGCCTTGTAGCTAGCCCTACAAGGACAGGAGAGGGATCTCTCCGTAGAATAGATATTCAATAACACAATGATGAACTGATTTTAGGCTAGATATATAAATGGAAAAATGGGTTTTTGATAAATGACTAAACTTTCAGGGATGTATGGGAAAAGGACAGTATGAAACGAGGAATTAAATCAAGGACACAGAGTATTTCATGGGGCAAGATAGGCAGGAGGTTTAGAAATCAAAGTTTGAAATAAGATGGAGTGGAAAGACTGTTGAAAAAGCTGAAAAAGGCATAATAAATGAATCCTTTTGAGACAGAGGAAAACATACAGAGCATGAATGATTTCCCAAGGTAGAGCATAACAAATGGATTCTACCTTTCTAACTTGAAAACATTCAACTGCAAATGTTTATGAATGAATGATGAAACATAACAATGGACATATGAAACACAAAAGAGAGACATATGCTAAAACTCATACCACATGAATCCCATAAATCAGAGCTGCATCACTTTATTAATTTCCGGCCAGAATTTACAACGGAGCGTAGAGCTCACTACCACACTTTTCCCCTACTTTTGAGTTTTCAGGCCTCATATTTTTTCCACCTTTTGAAAATAATTAGAATTTACACTAAATAGACAGATTTGCGGGAATACAAATCGATGGGAGAGGAGACATCACAACTGAAGATGGAAGGCCAAAAGCCAACAATTTCTCAGTAAAGGGAGAGTTGTGTTACATCCGGTCAGTGAGAAGGCGAAACATGTAAGGAAGTTCTTTGAATTGTAACTGAAGACAACATAGGCAATCCGATCCTATTTTCATTCTATTGTAGAGGCCTTTATTTTATTTTAAGATCTCGGCATTTTGACTGTTCTTGCTTTCCATTTGCTATTGAAGAAAACTGACACTTCTAATAATATGCCTTTTTTGAAATAAATTGAATTGAATTTATGCATTTGTGAAGGGAAAAACGTTTTTTGAATGGGAAAAGGGAAAGGACATGGAGGCGGGACCCTCATAAATCACAATCGGAGATCAGATTCGGGAGCAGAGAGTAATCGCGATCGGGAGGTAGGGATGTGTGATGCAATCGGAGGATGGGCACGATCGGGAGGTAGGGATGTGCAATGTGATCAGAGGATGGGCGCGATTGGGAGATCAGAGAAAAATTGTGATTGGGGGATTTGCGATGCAATCAGGGGATTTGAAATGTGATTGGAGGATTTGGGATGTGATCGGAGGAATCAGAGTGATCGGGGGAGGACTGCGATGCGATCGATTGCATCGCAAACATCTGCGATGAACCGATCAGAGCATTCCATATAAATGTTGCGATTGCAATTTGGATCAGGGTTGCGATTGCGACTTTAAACTTTATATTATAATTTTTTTATTGTATGCATGGTGTGAAGTGGTTTAGAGTGCGGGGGGGTTATTTATATATGATATAACTTTGTTATAAAGTCTATGGGTATGGAAAGGGGAAGTGGTTATATAATCAAATCGCATATATATTCAAAAGTTTTATAATGCGATTTTATAATCAGAAAAGGGGGGACAAGGGTTTTTTAAAGGGATTTGAACATAAAGTTAAAAGGGAAACATGTGAAATAAGGGGGGCTTAGGGAATAGAGGGCTTTTACTTCACTTAAGCATAAAATTCAATCCAGATGTTAGTTTTGAGAGTGTAGTATACCGTTGGAAAGCTCTTTCCAGGCTCTTTCTGATGGATCTTCTTTGGAGATGATCTGGCACTGAACATGCTACAGAAAACTTCTTTGAAAGGTAGGGACATCACTTTGTGGAGATAACAGCTCCCGAGTGGTGACTGGAAGGCAAAGTATTATGTTTTCACCTCAAAACATGGTTTTGAGGTGAAAATTACATCAAACTAAATGAATGATATCTTTGATCCTCCTGGTGCTATAATTTTGAGTTTATTGACCTCCTCATGGCCTTGCTGATCTTTATTTGACACTTGACTCATTAATTTGAACATGGTGAGACCTTAGAGACTAATGAGACCCATATTATGATCTACTGATATGATTTTGAGAATGAAAGTGCCTAATGACTGAATACCATAGGGAGGAAAATCAACAAGTACTTCATGAGGGAAAACTGATAACAAATTTCTACCATCAGTGAATCCATGTCCTAATGGAATGGTGAAATTTGTTTGGTATGAGATGCCTAATATGCAAATGCAAAAGACCAGTTTTGATCACTGATGGCAGTACGACTAGACTGAAACTATCAATTTAAAAGGGTAGTTGGGTCAAAAAGGATATCCCTCTTAGATGGGTTCTCGGGTTACAACCAGGTGTTAGTGCTCCTAAGTGATCAAATCAAAACTGCTTTTACCACACCTTGGGGCACCTTTATGTATGTCAAAATGCCTTTCGGATTAATGAATGCAGGGGCCACCTTCCAAAGGGCCATGGACATAGCCTTTTCTGAAGATATTGGCTATTTCATAATCATTTACCTTGATGACATAACTGTTTTCTCAAAAACTGATGAAGAACAC